>BQNB010018764.1:0-67816 GCA_026074375.1 Tanacetum coccineum | reverse complement strand
TTAAACCTATGAATTCACCAACATTATTGTTGACGTTTTAGCATGTATTTTCAGGTTACTATTTTGATAGTGGAGCATTATGAGCATTCGAGTCGCGCGGATATATTTTTTTAAAGGCTTAATAACTTGTCTACCATTCGACAAACGTTTTAAAAAAAAATGTTTCTAATACATTACTAATGGGACCTAATGAAACTCTGATTTTAATATAACGAATGTGAAATTTATTTAAACGTCTTTTTTTGAGGTCGTTTTCCGTGACTTGTGCGTTTGGACTATGAAGTAGCACCCCATTGTTACCATTCCGCAGAGTTGTCGAAATTTCGGGGGTGTTACAAAAGTGAGCTTAAAAATAAGTAACCTAATAAGCTTAAAAACAAAAAGTAAGTTGAAACAGATTGAAAGTAGCTTAAAATGAACTTATGCACAAAAATTTAAGGTCTAACAACAACTTAAATTATCTGATAATGGGGAATGAAATTCAGCATTTTTTTTACTTTTTGAAAAACATAAAACTATGTTGACAGATTTAAGAAAAATACAAGAAAAACCTAAGGACTTAACTAGTTGCCTTTTACACACAAAAATGACACAATTTAAAACCTTACTTTAGGTTTTCAAAGGCTTAAACAAATAAGCTCATGGAAACTTCTTAAAATTCAACAGGTTTGAGAGAACAATGAGAAAACTTTGAAAAACACTTTTTGGACTTAAAAACTTTGGAAAACAGACTCTAATTGGCTCAATAAAGTTAGCCAAAGTTGGCCAAATGGCCACAACCCATAAGAATAAAATTTTGACCCATTTTGGACTCTATCCCAAACACCCCTTTATATTTTTAAGAACAGATTTTAAGGCTATTAAGGTCTGAATTAAGCTCAAATTTTTGAAGATAATTATCAAACATGTAATATTAAGCAATAAAAAGTAGAAAGCAAAAGCAAATAAGCACTTGAAAAAGCAAATAAGCAATAGGCAGAAATAAGCTATCTAAGGCAGTTTTATCACTTAACTCAAACAAAATCCAAATAAGCAAAAACTAAACACAAGTAGCATAAATAAGCATTAAACAAGTAAAATAAGCAATAATAAGCTAAAATAAGTTGTTCTACAGTAACATGCAAGAAAAATTTAAAGAGGAATGTACCTTGACTCCTTGCTCAAAACAGGAGTAACAAAACCTAAATAAGCTCTAAAACCTGCCCAAGCTTATAAATAAGCTTTGCTACAAACCCAATGAGCCATCCTTGTCTGCTCATTCATCCAATAAGCTTATAATTCAGCACCTCTTTTTTTCTTTTTGGTCTTTTAAATTTTTGTATAAAAGTTAAACAGGTTAAAATTGCTTATATTGAGAGCTTAAAATGTGAGCTTAAAAGTAACATAAGAAAGACAATAATTCCAAGTTTAACTAAAATACTTCAAAATTTCATTAAAGCTAAAAACAGTTTACAATATTTAGAAATTAAAAGACAATGATTTAAAAACAACTAGGTTAACACTAAAACTGATATTAAAAACTAAGATGCCAAAATGGCTTACAAAGGAGCTTATTTATACTAGGCTAAGAAGCTTCTAGGTTCTTTTTCTCTTGGCCTCCTCTTCCTGTGTTTCTTTGTAGAGAGAAAACGCCAATTGTTTTTGTTGTGTGAGGTGAACACAAAGCCAATCTGAACCCTTCATTTTTCTTGTTTCCAAAGGTGAATCATCTTAGCCGTATGATTTCTTAAGCCAATGAGAGTTTGGAGGATTGCCAGCATGTACAAAGACCATGTGGGTGTGGGGTTTTGTTATTGTGATGGTTTTGGACGTTTGGGGAAGGTGATCGAGGTGTGTGATAGTGACAGGGGTGGGGTTTGGTGTTGGCGGGAAATGGGGTTGGGAGATGTACAGTGTTTTAAACATAGGGTGGAAGTTTGTTGGTTTGTCACAAATGGCCCTTCAAGGATATAGGTGGTATTACAAATTCAGTCCATGTGGTGTTAAAAGTTTTGGGGTTTGCCATGTTTAGTCCCTTATTGTTATAAGGGTCTTTGCATCACACGTCCTTGTGGGGTATAAGTTTAATCAGTTGGCAGGATTAACCCTTGTGGTATATCTTTAGTGAATTGGCAGTTTGGGTCCCTCACAAGTGTTTTCTTCATTTTCTTCATTAAATAAGTTAGGGATTTGGCAATTTTGGCCCCTAAACTTATTTTTCTTCATTTATGGCTTCGGGTTTGACTTTTGGATTTGTCGGGGTTGACTTTGGTTGACTTGGGCTTTGTCTTGACTTTGTCTTTACCATGCTTTTCCATTCCGTGCCCGGTTTTGTCGTTTTGGCTTCGTTTTTCGTCCTTTTCTTAGATATCCGTTCCTGCACAACACAATTAGCAAAACAAGCATATTTTTGGCATTTTAAGTCCGTTTTTAGTTATTTTAGCTTGTTTTTAAAGGTAAAAGGTATGTGTAATTAAACACATACCAATAAATAAAACATAACATAGCAGGACATACAACGTACTATCATACAAGCTAACATGCAATCACATCAATCCACATTGAGATGTTCAAGCTCAATCATCACAAACATAAAATCAAAACGTATAATAATGAGACGATCACGCTCACTATCCATAATCTACAGTAATGAGACAGTCACGCTCACTACTAACAATCCACTGCAATGAGATAGTCACGCTCACTACTAACAATCCATCAATGCCTTGAGACAGTCACGCTCAAGCACAATAATCCATATCATATTAGCAAGTAGCACATAACATACAATAGTCTCGTATAGCCCATGCCTCGTTTAAAACACATTATCACAGTAACTAAAACATTTAAACTCATAGCATCATTTTCACCCCAAGAAAACATAAGAAAAGGGGCTATGAAACTCACCTGATGCTTAGCTTCCCAGACGATTTCAACAAAAGCTTCACAAACACTTCACGGATAATCTAAACAATTAAGCACACAATAAGCTACCATCAATTAGGCATTCAACCCAATATGATGTAACCTCAACTATGATGGATATCTAAGCTATCTACCATAGTTCTATACTTGATTTCACCCTTTTCCAACTCTTATATATGCCATTTATACTTCAATACTACACTTTAAATTTTCTGGATTAGAGCAGAATTTTATACTCACTTACGCGCCCTAAACGCACCACTTAAACACTTCCATAATTCTAACCAAAATTCACCATGCTACATATATGTCTTATGAACCTCTCCTAGCTCTCCCAAAGTCATTACCCTTTTACAAATACCCTTTAGAAATTCATTAATCCAAAGTGTCCAGAATTCGGCCAGAATCTGACCCCCTAAAAGTATGACGTTAGATAACCCACTTAAACTTCATAACCTACTTAGAAAAAATTCAGGGGTCACACACAATATATAAACTAACTTCCACGTGATTTAGAGCCTCTAACTAGATGTCTAAGTATTTTTAGAAAAATCAAAACCAAAACTGAAATTCGTCACAGTTTTACACACTGATTTTGTAAAGACCTTTTGACCCACTTCCCGACCATAAAAACTCACGAGACCAACTTTGCTGGAAAGTAGACTCT
Source organism: Tanacetum coccineum (assembly GCA_026074375.1). Lineage (NCBI taxonomy): Eukaryota > Viridiplantae > Streptophyta > Magnoliopsida > Asterales > Asteraceae > Tanacetum > Tanacetum coccineum. The sequence goes on along the minus strand of BQNB010018764.1, from coordinate 64,245 downwards.
CTGAGGTTATCTCCAGTATGTTGTAAATTGTTTATTTGATAATTTATGATTGAGTTATGACCGTTACAAAACTGCCTAATTTTCTGCAGTGAATTAAACAACTAATTCGGGCGATCTAGACCCTAACGCATGATTAAATCACGAAACCAATTGAACCAATGATCAAACAATCATCATTAAACTATAAACTCCAGAAAATTTAAAACCCTAATTTATAAACCCTAATTTATTTTCATGATTAAACCTAATCCATCATGCTTAGATTACAAGAATTAAAATAAAAACTAGAATTAAACAAAGAATTAGAAAATACCTTAAACCCTAAAAAATTTCTTCTCTTTTTTTTTTCCTTTCCGAGCACACTCTCCTTCAATTCTGTATTTGCTTTAAGCTTTGCTATAATATTGTCCCAATCTTCTTCAGTATAAGATTGAATTGATTCCAAATTAAACTCCTTTCCCCTTTTTTTCTTAAATCTTGTTTTTACTATTCATCTATAAAAAAAATATTTTATTATTTATTTTTTTAATTACTTAATTATTTGTTTTACCTTAAGCGTTAGCGTTGTTAGTTGTTTTATAAAAAACTAAGATTATTATTGCACATACATTTTTGCTTAAATCGCAATTTACTAGAACTTTTTAATATATTAACTTTCCAAAAATACTTTTCATTTCACAAAATCACTTTCAAAAAATAGATAAGTCTTCCAAAATCTCTCATATTTTAACAAACTTATTTCTTTCATAAATGACACACTTCCCATTTTATCCATCACCTTGACATCCACCTTATTTAACAAAAACAATTCTCTCCAATTACCCAATATTTTCATTATCACTATAAGTGTTTAAAATGAACTATCTCCATCAATTAACTCATTTTTTTAACTTAACTCTAAAACCTAAACTTATCTTAAAATTAAACTAACATCAAAAATACGTATATGTATAATTTACTCACATACATTATACGCGAAACCGCTTCAATCAACCGAAATTATTTCCTTGCACCAAAGTGATCGAAATGTACTTCACAAATTCAACACAAATCTAATCCTATGAGTCGACACGCTCAATGGGATTGATTTTCCAATCTCACATATCCCATACAATCACATATAAACAGTATAAAACACATAACCATACTTGCACAGCTTACATTTAGGTCAAACACTACGGTTGATCAACTGTCAAGTCTTGGTTTCACAAGTATCCCCACCTTGAGAAAAATCTACCCGAGATTTAATATCAAGGCATTTGCATATACACAAACAACGGAGGACACTTAGACCTCATTTGATTCTTGCATTCCTAAGTAAGCTCAGGACCACGCTTTAAATCACAACGAACATTCACTAATGCTATCATACTACGCTTTTACTCATGACCTCTCGGTCCACAACATCATCGATTCCTTGACAAAACAAAGAGACTTGTCAACCTTAACCTCGACTAACTGCAAAATCCGTATCAAACTACTAATGACTTTCTACCCCCATAAGGGTTGCAATTTTAGCAAACAACAACCCCAACGGAAAAAGAAGCACCCACTTACATGTACCTCGATCGTCATCGAGACAAATCTTATCAAAAACCCTTAAGTTATTGTAACAACGTATTTTATATCTGAACCTCACAACTCATCAAACAAGAACTGTCTTGAAATTAAGATATAAGATGTTACAAAGCTCAACGTATCTAAAGAATCCACGCAAATTTAGGTTTACTCAAACTTTCAGCACCTCAATCCAATTTTCGATACTCAGCTCCATAGAAGAAATTCTCAACCGAACTGTAGTCGCATTATATCTATAGATTCTCAAATGTCTCCTACATAACCTCGGTTCTAATCTTGTTTTCTTTCAACGTACATTCACTCCTTCTCCAAGGTGAGACTTCAACACCACCATAACCTACCGCATTAATTCCAAAATTTCCCACTACTACCAAGCTAACACTTTTGACAATTTGGCTGCCTAAGCCTTTCCTGTATTACCACTATCTTGTTGGTTGTTTCTTGTAATCAAATTCAGTTCCATTCAACTCACTTCTCCAGTACGGGCCCATTAAAACGGTAACCTACATTCCTTTCCATTACCTTTGCTTCAAAGGGAAGCACATCCATTACTCGAATGATAATCCCCACTTAGGAAAAACTCATTTACGAAAGTGAGTTTTTCCCAATTACCCTTAAAATCTACCATACTTGTCTAAGCATAGCTAGGATGGAGTGACTTAGTAAGTCCATTGATACATCCAAATCGCATCGTATATCCACTACTCACACTGGTAACTTGACAACATATCCTTAGTTATCCTTTCCCACCGTCTACTTGGGTAACTCAGGTGGTAGCAATATCCTGAAGACCCTTGATATATCTTCCAATTACGATTACAGCTAATTACTTACTACCACAACTAGCTTATCTTCTTCATACTAGCCATAATTAGTTAACCTAAAACCACCCAACATCGTATCCGCTCTAGGATGGATAGAATACTTTGTCGTATACGCCTCTTCAATAGCCAAGGTCCTTACATTTCTCCAAATGGAGGTCGAACCTGTCTAACCAATATGAACCACTCTCTATCTCTTTTCACACTCGTTGGTCCAAGCCACGCAACATCTTATGTTGACGCGTTCTTTGCTTTGGACATCTTATCTTATGCCACCAACATCCTTTTCTCAAACCTAGATCGGATCATCGTACATCTATCTCAAACTCATTCTTGGCTTCACTCCTTCTTCCTACTCCATGGTACAACATCTACATTTGCCTTTCCCAGATGGTACTTGGCCTCTATGTGCCGAGACAAATCAAACTCACTAAATAACATTCCATCCATCATCTTTGCCACACTCTGTTCTATCCTTCGATTGAAAGTGTGTGGGAGGGACATCATGATCCGTATAATTACTCTCCATGTCGTTCATTAAGCTCTAGCATTATAAGGCAAAACCTACCACGTTAGCCATGCAATCCTTCATAAGAACCTTCAGTTGTCGCGACGTACAAGCAATCACCTTCTCCCTTTTCCAAGCATGCTTCCAAATCCTTGCTTCACGCATCATAATATACTACAAAATCGTCTGCTCCTTCCAACAATGCCAAGATCAGCTCATTACCCATTTGATTCCTTCAACATCTAGATAGCTTCCTCTTTTCTCTGCTTCCACGTTGTTGGAAAAACTTCACGTACATCTTCTCTTCCTTCAATGACTCCACGATCATCTTCACGTGCAACTCGTACTCCTCCTTAGACTTCGGGTCGGTTTAAAATATCGTCTGTATATATACATTAACTAGCTTGTCTATATACGGGCCATGCTTACCCAGCTCATTAACTCATGAAAAACAGCTGGTGTTTGTTAACCAAAATGCATAGCCGTATAAACTTCAACGTGTCAATTACGCATCTCAAAATAGTCTTAGCTACGTCATCTAATGCACCTTCATTGGTGTCATCACATACGACTTGTCTATTCACTCTTCTCGGATAATCACCCCCCCCCCCCCCCACCCCCCCCCCCACCCCCCCCCCCATGCCATTCACCATAACTACCCCAACTTTCTTACATTACCAAGCAATACAGATGTTTCCCACAACAAGTTACCATTCAAACCAACCCTCATCTTGCAACTCCTGCAATCATTCCAGACCTCTTGCCTTTCTAAAGACGTCAAACGATACGAGCCTTCGCAAATCGGCGTCGCTCCTTGTACTAATTCCATACGAAATCCTATTCTACGACGAGGGGTAAAACCTACTAATTCCTTAGGAACACTTTAGAGGGCTCACATACTACAAAGATATCACATAATCTCAACTCATCTTCCTTGGTACTCCTACGAGACCTCGTATCCTCTTTAGTTCGTTTTCTCCGTTGAACCTTTAGCACTCTCCAAATTATCAAGCACTTTTATTTACCCTCGTGCATACCATCTTAGTCCTTATGTCTCAACAACCAATTCTCTCCTACGATTACATCAACACTCTCATAACTAAGAGGTACTAAATCAAAAGTAAAACGAGAACTCTCTAATTCCATACTGAGATCACGATAATTCCCATTTGCTACTCTACCATCAATAGGCACCACCCAGATGATACGTCTAACACCAACTCTAGCACCACGCCATGAGGAAATTTCAAACTTCACATGCACCAATTGGTATGGACCCAAAATCACACGATACCAAAAAGAAAAAAAATCAACCGAATGTAAACGCCAACAAGAAGAACGAACCTCCGAACCTTACAAAGCATCATCGATTGGGCTAGAAACCACCCCAACGAATTATACACGTACCAGACCATTAATTACAAGATTAGAACCTTTGTACCAAACCGATTTTTACCCAAGGAAACTTTCCTCATAACCTTTATACCATATTTTTAAAACAATAGAATCCCACCTTAGTTCATAATGCAAATAATTTTTAAGTGTAAAAATAAATTTAAATATATTTTTCAATAACTTATTTAATTATGGTTTTTCATAAAGAAATCAAAAGCTGATTTTGAAAAGAATAAAATCGTGTTGCATTTGTATTTATATAATTTATTTTTAAAAAAGAAGTTTTACACCTAAACAATATGGTATCCAACTACAAACAAACTTACTTTCAAAAGAATTTTATGACTCACAACAAAAAAACATCACTGCTAGCAAATAGACTCAAAATACCTTAAGGAATTCAACAAAAAAAAAACCCAAATTACCAGGGATATTAAATATTGAAAACGACACGACAAGAAACTTTACAAAAACTTATAACAAACCAGAAGGACTCATCACATACCAATGGTCTTAGAACCCAAACAAAAAAGTATCGTCACCTTTAGACAAATGAAAACAATCAAAACGCGAAACGAAGAACATAGAACACACAGTTCTATGATACACCTAGAATACCAACAGAGGTTGGATATCTCAACGGAAACAACGAGCTAACGAACAATTTAAGAATCGTGACGGACAATACCAAGGGTATCCGAATGTATCCGCAAACGATTAGATGAAGGGACCTTACCATCTACGCAACCCAACCTATATATAATCGCCTAATCGGTTAAGAGAGGAAATTCCTCTAACACAAACCATCCTCAACAAGGATCTACATCACATCTACACTACCAATACACAACTATCAGACTTACATCCTATAATAATACATACAAGCACCAATGATCCAATGCAATCAAATAGTCTCAAAGTCTACGTGTGTGTGGCCTATAATTATGTTCGCGACCATAATTATAATTGTACCTTTTTCACACGTGTACTTACTTCCAAGACCACACATCTTAATGATAACACACATCTACCACATAGCACTTAATAATAATCCAAATATAACTCAAACATGATAATCCATCTAACGAACCATAAAATCCTAATCGACCAGACGAAACAGAAGTCACATCGTGACCCAAAATATAAAAGCAATCCTCGATTATAGCAACGCATCGAGGTAGAAAACGAAATAAACTTATGTTGGGCCTCGCTTGGGTTTAACTTTTCTCTCTCAAAAGTCACCCTAACTTGCGGGGTCCGTGAGGTAAAACATCTTACCCAACGATATATCCTAGAGGTAGGGGGATGACATGCTAAAACATTATATACAAGAGGGTATATACTATTAGATCCCCATAATGAAAAAGTATATATTTCATATTATATAGTAGTAATTCAAAATAGAAAAAAAAATTCAAAGCTTTTAGGTAGCGGGAACATACGGTATATACGTACACAAACACTTATGCCCTAAAATGCAACTATATGAGGGACCCTTAAGCTATAGTCTAGGCTCAACCACCTAGTTTCTTCTATAACAAAGCTCTGATACCAATCTGTTCATACCCCGCCAAGCGGAAACACGAGGGTATCGTCATGAATATCATCCACTAACACAATGGTGTCAACAATAGAGAAACACTAAATGCACAACTAAGTAATAAAGACACAATGTGTCATGACAACACCGAAAACCAAAAAAACGACATCTTGTATTAATGAAAGAGGGTCTCACCAATACAAGAATAATATCTCACGATCCTAATAGAATCAAATAACATTCAACAAAATCCATGCAATAAACATAAACAAACTCAGGAGCGAACTCCAATGCAATCCTAGCAGTCGCTCTAGCCACTTCTCTTAACCTCAATATTCTCATGAAGCTCACCTGAAAATGATGCTTAAAAACGTCAACACAACGGTTGGGAGAGTCATAGGTTTAAGACACACATTATAAACTTTTCAAACCAATTACTGTGATTATCAAAACAATATAGGACAATTATGCAACATATGAACTTATGTTATTTGCAATCAAATCCACCATATTCAAACCAACATACATATTACTGGAGTAGGCATACCCCACGAATCCCACATACATCACTTACGCATCTAAAAGTTAATCAAGTGTAAGCTTATATTTAGGCTTGGACCCATACCAATTCACTGAGTTGATCAATCTCAAATTGACGATCCGTGAGATGATCAGTCCCACTATTAATGATCCTCAACACAACACAATATCATGCAACAACAAGCCATATGCAGTCATATAATGTCCACACGCAATCAAAACACATAATCACAGCAATTCAAAACATTTCCAAAACACTTAGCATCATTTCCATCCTAATTTAAAACATTAAAAAGAGGGACTAGGAAACTCACCTGATGCTTAGCTTCCCAAAAGAATCCAACAAAAGCTTCACAAAACTGCCTAAAATTCTGCAGTGAATTAAACAACTAATTCGGGCGATCTAGACCCTAACGCATGATCAAATCTCGTAACCAATTAAACTAATGATCAAACTATTATTATAACATTATAAACTTCCAGAAAAATCAAATCCCTAATTTATAAACCCTAATCCATCAAGTTTAAATTACATTAATTGAAAATTAAATAACTAGAATTAAACAAAGATTAGAAAATACCTTAAAAGAAAACCCTAACTTTTTTTTTCTTCTCCTTGGAAAATTCGGCCGATCCACAATAGGGGAGAGTTAGGGTTATTTGTTTTGTATTTATAGGCCACATATTAAGTCCTAGATAATTCCTAATTAGAATTTGATTCCAAATAAAACTCCTTTCCCCCCTTTTTTTCTTAAAACTTGTTTTTACTATTCATCTATAAAAAAATATTTATTTATTTATTTATTTATTAATTACTTAATTATTTGCTTTACCTTAAGTTTTTATAAAAACCAAGTTATTTGAAATACTTTTTGCTTAAACGCATTTTACTAGACTTTTAATATAATTAACTTTCCCAAAAATACTTTTCTTTCCATAAATTCACTTTTCAAAAATAGAAGTCTTCCAAAACTATTCATATTTTAAACAAACTTATTTCTTTCACAAATGACACACTTCCCATTTTAATCCATCACCTAGACATCCACATATTAACCAAAATAATTCTCTCAAAATACCCAATCAATTTCATTATCACTATAAGTGATTAAAATGAAATTTCTCCATCAAATAACTCATTTCTCTTAACTTAACCTCTAAAACCTAAACTTATCTTAAATTACTAACACAAAAATACGTATACGTATAATTACTTACACAATTAACGCGGAACCGCTTCAATCACCGAAATCATTTCCTTGTCACCAAAAGTGAAGAATGAACTTCTCAAAATTTTCACACAAATCTAACCCATGTGACAATCACGCTCAATGGATTGATTTCCTATCTTTACATTATCCCACACAACACTTTAAACACGTATAAACACATAACCATACATTGCAACAGATACATTTAGGTCAACACTACAGTTTGACCAACCTGCTCAAGTCATGGTTGTCACAACATCCATGACTGGTGACAATGGGTAATTAACATGGGTCATGTGCATTGGGTTTGTTGTGGCTTTTTTTGTATGGATCCCTGCATAGACCGGTGATTATGGCTAATTATAAGGGTCATGGGTACATGTGCATTAGGATTCACTAGTCACATTCATTAATGGGTATTTGACATCATATGGCGTCATATGCATGGTTGTAGTTACGAATTAGAGTGTCATGCATTACGTCACATCCATGACTGGTGGACATTGGTTATTATCATGGGTCATGGGTCATGTGCATTGGGTTGTAGTGGCTTATATTGTAATGGAACCCATGGCACTACTAAAAATTGGTGAACTTTTGGCTAAATTATTCATATGGGTCGATCATGGGTCATGTGCATTAGGATATCACTGGTCACATTCATTAATGGGTATTTGACATCATATGGGTCATATGCATTGGGTTGTAGTTGCGCTTAAATTAGAGTGTCATGTTACGACACATCCATGACTGGTGACAATTGGTAATTAACATGGGTTATGGGTCATGTGCATTGGGTTGTAGTGGCTTATATTGTAATGGAACCCATGCACGACCGGTGATTATGGCTAATTCATATGGGTCATCGATCATGGGTCATGTGCATTAGGATTATCACTGTCATATTCATTAATGGGATTTGACATCATTGGTCATATGCATGGGTTTGTAGTGGCTATAGGAGTGTATGGTTAGACAAATCTGACTGGTGACAATTGGTAATTAACAGGATCATGGGTCATGTGCATTGGGGTATAGTGTCTATATTGTAATGGAACCCATGCATGACCGGTGATATGGCTAATTCATATTGGTTGGGTCATGTGCATTAGGATATAACTGTTCACATTCATTAATGGGTATTTGACATCATATGGGTCATATACATTGGGTTGTAGTTGCTTAGAGTGTCATGTTACGACACATCCATGACTGGTGACAATGGGTAATTAACATATGGGTCATGTGCATTGGGTTGAAGTGGCTTATATTGTAATTAAACCCATGCATGACCGGTGATTATGGCAAATTCGGTCATGTGCATTAGGATATCACTAGTCACATTCATTAATGGGTATTTGACATCATATGGGTCATAGTAAGGGTGTTCACGGGGCGGTTCGGTATGTTGGTAACGTATTTCTAAATTTTCTAAATTTTTAATTTAAATTATTTTTTAGATTTGGTTATTAGATCGAAGTTTGGTAGAATCAATTGGTATTATGACTATATGGATGAGTATAACATGTAAGATTACCACTTTTTAATATGTTAATTGTCATAAAATTTTATTTTTTAAAATAAATTTAAATTGTTAATAAACATATAGTCACACATTCCTTTTTAATGATAAAAGATTACATCTTTAATTGAGCGCCAAATTTAAATAATCAATGTCAAAATTTCATATAATCAAAAAAATTTAATTTTTAAAATTTAAAATTTGGAGCCAAATTGCAGCAAAATTTTTAAAATCACCATTATGAATTTGGACGGTTTATTTACTAATTTCACAAAAACACTTTTTTTTTTTTCATCTCTAAAAAAAAAGACTGCAACCAATAAGAACAATAACTCTCTTGTTACACCATTAATTACCACTTTCTACTTTTTTTTTTTACACATTGCGGTGATGAATAATGAAAAACTGAAGCATGGATATTTAGGCCAATTGGGTTAATTATAGATAATGAAAATGAAATGAATATGATGATTTAGGATATCAATCAGAGGAGTATATTGAGTTGCGCATGAGGATGATGAAAATCAACCATTCAAATGGTTATGCTAAGAGGGGCATAACCAGGTTATGCAAGTTTTGCAGGGAATATGGAAAACCCGGGTGGAGTAGAAGTCAGGGTAACCTTCATTGCATTGAATAGGTAATTAGGGAAAACACTAAAGCCTTGTTTTTGATTTTTTATGGAGACATGGTTTCGTGAGCTATAGGTTTGCAGATTCTATCCTGGAGAAGGTGGGGGGTCCAAAAGCAAGAATAAACTATGAGATGAATCACGGTACACTATAACATTTTTGTACCAGTATCCTAATAAGTTTATTCTCTTGCATTTACATTATGTGCAACTAATTAATTCACAACATTGTGTTAATCTTTGCAGCGATACTTTGATGTTGACTTGACGGTCAAAAAGCTGGTAATGAATCGTCTTGGTCAACTTCTAAGGAATTTTAGAAGGAAACTGAGACAAACATACATATTACCCAACCAAGATACACCTTCAAAGCTAAATGAAGTCCTGGCGAAGTATACTGCAATTTTAAAAGCCGAAGATTGGGTCAATTTTGTAAACTACACGGCCACCGAGTGTTAGGAATTATTGTAAACAGACTTAAGTCTGGTAGTTATAGAATTAAGTCTGGTAGACATAGTTAAGTCTGCCAGTACTAAGTTAAGTATGGCAGAACAATAGTTAGTTCTGTTCTTGTCTAGTTAAGTTTGTTCTATAGATAAGTGTTATCTTAGAGATATATTTGAAGATATTATGTTATCTTTTCACAACATTTTGTATAGGCCTTTTAGGCATTTCCTTGTGTATAAAAGGAAACCCTTACGGCATAGAGTTTTATAATAACAATAGTTGCATTGATGCTTAATAGAAAATCAATAGCAAAGTTAGCTATTATATTGTGTTCATCTTAATTATTGTGTTTAAGATTCGCATTAACACTTGGTATTAATAGTCAGTGTCTCTCACATAGTTGATTTTGGATTTATTCAAGTTAGCTATTGTTTCAATGGCGTATATAGATCCAAAACCTAGACCTTCAAGTGGTAATCAGAGCCATAGGGGGACTCTGAGTAAGAGATTCACTAGAACTACCAAACAAACACTCTATTCTTAGATCTTTACAAATGTCTCACCTGGCTCAATGATGAGTTCTCTCAACATCTCAGTAATGATGAAGCATCAAACCATGAAGATGCATCAGACACTGGTGCTGCACCTAAACATTCAACAACAGGTGCCATTCCTCTAAACAACTTACTATCATCAAAATCAAATCTTCCCAATCTGAATGGAAAGAGAGTATGATATATGGGCCTATGGAGGATGGAGCTTTACCTGAGTTCATTGACAATGATGTTTGGAAGGTAATTCAGAATGGAAACTCCAAGAAGAGAATTTCAACTGGAAAGGATGGTGTTATTCGAATACTTCCACCAGTAACTGCTGCAGAAATTCAAGTTGTTGAAAAGGAAAGGAAGGCTAAGAATATCTTGTTGATGGCCATTCCCAAGGAACATATGAGAAGATTTCATGAATAGGTGATGCAATAGGAATCTGGGAAGCCATCAAGAACTAGGTTTGGTGGTAATAGCAATTCAAAGAAAATGCAGAGGCTGTTTTCAAAACAAACAGTTTGAAGCATTTACAATATCCAGTTAGAGGGAAGGTTAGAAAAAGTGGATATGGACAGATTTCCAACAATTACTTTCACAGTTGGAAGCTCATGGTGCTGAAGTATCAACTAAGGATGCAAATCATAAGTTTCTCAGATCTTTGCCCCCAGCATGGTCCAATCTGGCAATGACTATGAGAACTAAACCAGATGTTGACACTTTATCTATTGATGATCTGTACAATAACCTTAGGGTTTTTAAGCAGGAAATCCAAGGTGCCTCAAAAACATTTTCAAGTGCTCAAAATGTTGCTTTTGTTTCACAAAGCAAAAGCAACACTAATAAGGTTAAGTCTGGTTTTACTGGTGCCTACAGTACTTGCACTCCTTCTACTTCTTCAACCAATATTCCAGAAAAAGAAGCTCTTGCTGGTTTTGCTGATGAAGTTATTTATTCCCTCTTTGCCAAACAATCAGAGGACTGGGACTTGCTTCATGAAGACCTAGAACAGATTAGAACAGATTGATGACTTGGACATTGAAGAGATGGACATAAACTGGCAGATAGCAATGATTGCTATTCGAATGAAGAAGTTCTATAAGAAAACAAGAAGGAGAGTTCATGTTGATGGAAAAGCACATGTTGGTTTTGACAAAAAGAAGCTTGAATGCTTCAATTGTCATAACACTGGTCACTTTGCTAGGGAATGTACAACAAAGGGGACACATGATGGAAAGAAGAAGAGAGACTCTTTTTATCAACACCAAGAAGCTGGAAAGCAAGAGAAGAATCAGATGGGCTTGCTGACAATGGATGATGGTATTGTCAATTGGGGAGAACATACTGAAGATGAAGAGACAAATCATGCACTCATGGCTATCAGCTCCAGTAGTGAGGTATCTTTGTGTTCTAAAACTTGCATTGATTCATACAATACCATTAAAACACTGTGTGATGAACAAATGAATCAGTTAGGTGATCAAGAAGCACAAATACTTGCCTATAGTCAAGCTGTTAAGAAACTAGAAGCTCAACTTGTTACTTTTCAAAAACAGCAACTTTCTCTAAATGAAAAGCTTACATTTCAGGCAAATGAAATATATGAAAAAGATGAAAAGCTTAAAAAATATAGGAGAATTGGAATGAAAGCTGTAAAAGAAAAGGAACAATTGCAGAAAACATTAGATTCATGGAAAGATTCTTCCAAGAATCTTTGGAGATTAATTAATTCTGGCATGAGTTCAAGTAGTAAAATTGGCTTAGGGTATGAAATAAAATCAAACAATGAGGTTCTAAGTTATGAGGAAGAAATGAATTTTTCTGTTTTTAATAGTACAGAAGTGGATTCAGTTGGGAAACCTTTGTACAGTAGATTTATAAAAACTAATGATTTTAAAGGTGTTCCACATCCCTTAAGTGGAGATTATACTCCTAAACCACAAGAAGAAATTGATGAGTCTTTGTATGTTTATGGTAAAAAGGGACCCCAAGAGCCTTGAAACCCGGAGTTATCAGATGATAGATCCAGTGAATGTTCTACCTGTCAATCTAATGACAGTGCAGGATCTATTGGAACTTCCTCTGAACATTCTGTTGATCTTGAATCTGAGATTTCAAGAGTACCTCAAGAAGTGTATGTGTCTAAACCTATTACAACAAATGAAAAAGGTGTGTCTGCCCCAAAATCAAAAGAGGTTGAACCTAGTTGTGTCACACACATAAAAACTCCTGGTAAACAATCCAAAGATCAAGAAACACCTAAAGTTAACAGGAAGAATTAAAATGCTATGGATGGATAAGAGAATAGGGGAAGGTTACTCTTTCACAAAAGAAGAATTGTTTTGTTTGTGGTAATAGTCTAAGCCATTTTGAATCAAAAGATTGGATACTATGAAAAGGAAAATGGCTAGAGAGGCAGCACTAAGAAACTAGGTTTTTAATATGGCAATAGGGTTTACAAAACCAGTTGGTATAATGCTGACAGGATTAATCATGCTAATCATTTTGTTCCTATATCAGTAATACTCAATTCTGGTAGGCCAAATGTTAAATTATGTTAGGCCTAATGTTAATACTGTTCGAAAATATTAATTCTGTTAGGCAAAAAATGTTAATTCTGTTTGGTCAAATGTTAATACTGGTAGTTTTAATGTTAATTTTTTGTCTCGACCTTAAACAACAGTACCCTAACCATAGTACCTCATCCAACTTTAGTTCTGAAAGACCACAAGTGAATAAGTTTAATCAAAGAAGTACCTTTTCTCTAAATCACATTCATCTGTAAGAAGACCCTTTGCAAAAAATACAACACAAATGTCTCATTCTTATGCTGTAAAGGGAAATTGGGGATCTGTTGTTAAGACCTCAGCAGGTTATAATTGGAGACCCACTAGACCAAACTCCAATTGTAATGGTGGACCAACTTTTATTAGCACTATGATTACAAAAGGTCCACAAGGCAGACCCAAGCCTGTATAGGCCTGAGTCCCTAAGAGAAACTAATTTCTCTTTTTATGTGCAGGATCATCCACTCAAAGGAACATGCTAGAATAGAGGTATATTTGATAGTGGATGCTCTGGGCAATGACAGGTAACAAGGATCACAAGAGAGGATTTTACATAATTCATATGGGAGGGAATCTGTTACTTTGGAGTGTAGCAAGGCTAATAACTGTAAGGAAGAATATGTTGGTAATTTAGATTTTGATAGTGTGTCTGTTGTCTATTGTTGATCCAAGTGCAGGACAAGAAGCTCCATCTGTCACTCAACCTCAACCATCATCTACTGTGGTACCACCCGCATAACCTACAACTCAACCTATACCATTTGAAGCCACAACTATTCCACCTCTATCTCAACCTGCACCACCTACACCTATTGCTAAAACTACCACTGCATCCCCCTCACCTTCACCTTCACCTGCACATGAACCAATGGAGCATATCTTTAAACAACCATCAACTGACCAACAACCACCTACACCTAGAAAAGAAGCTACTACTTCCCAGTTAATGACAAGGATTGGTGACTTGGATTAGCAGCTCAGGGAAACCAAACAGACCTTTAGGAAAGCTATCCTCACTTTAGTGGATAGAGTAAAGACTTTGGAGGTTGCTTTGAAGAGAAAGACCAAGAGGGTTCTTTTGTCTGATTCTGAGGAGGAAGAAACAGAGGCTCAGGGGAGGAAGACTCATGATTTAGATCTTATGGTTTCTTTGGTACAAGAGTTGTTACTCCTCCTCAAAGATTGTCAATGCTTCAGGGGAGAGGACAAGGGTGAAAGACATAAGCCCTACAAACTCTAGAAGCTTGCTGCATCTTATCAAAAGTTCATTAGTCAAGTCAGTGGACAAAGGAAAGATATACAAGAGAAAGGAAGAGTTCAAAAGCATTTGCTATCGGTAGGTTTGGGACTTTGAGCAGTTAGTCGCCTTTGAAAAAGTTAATACTGGTGGCAGAAGTCTCCAGTAACTTCTCAGGATAGAGGTAGAAGAGAAGGAAAGGCTCTATGACAGTAGACGATGGACTCAAGTTCTAGAAAGACAAAAGAACAAATTCATCAAGAAAAGAAATGAAGCAGAGAGGACTTGTGAAGCTATCAGATTAGATGCTTAGAAAAAGCCTTTTGAAAAGGAAAAAGGGGGGGGGGGTGGCCAAACAAGTTCATTTTGATTCAACTTATAGCTCAAAGGATGGTGAAGAGCATAGATTAACAGAGGAACAAAAGGAATAAGAAGGCCTCAAGTTCAGTTTGAAGCTCAATCATATACTGAAGAAGATTGGATCGATACTTTTAGAGGCAAAGCTTAAAGGCAAATGCAGAATTGATGGTGGAGTGTGCTGGAAAGGATCTTACTGTGAAGATTAGATTATGCAAAATAAGGATGGTAGAGTTGGTAAAATCAAAGAGAAAACACTTTGTAGGAGGAAGAACTAGAGCAAAAAGGAATAAGCCTTATGACTCAAACACAGCTCAGGATACTATATGTCATATCTTTCTAAAGAATCATAGGGAATATGGAAGTTGACTCTATTGAAGAGTTGATTTTTGAAGAAGAATGTAAAAGCTGAATTTGAACAATTTGGTTAAGCTATTGGATACCTATGTACCTATTGAAACTTTGAAGCAATCAAGGAAAGTTTGAAGAGATTTGGTGACGTGCTTTCAAACTAAATCTGCAAGAGAAGCTAAAGTTTGTTGATGAAGGTACTCGACAACAGAGGTGAATCTCTCTCTTTTCCTTCCTCCTCGGTGTTTAGGGGGGGGGGGGGTGGAGGTGTGGATGGAGTGGTTTGTGTTTGGTAGGGTGTGTTGTCTGGTGGCGCAAGAGGGGGTGGGCGGGGGGAGGTCGGATGATAGGGATTTAGAGGGGGGGGAGGGGTGAGGGAAGAGGGAGGGGCGGGATGGGGGGGAGGACTGATTGTGGGTGGTGTGTTATACAACCCCGGGGGTACCAACCTCTGCCCATCCCCACGCGCCCGACCCGGTGGGCGGGGTTGTGGGGGGGGGGGGGGGGTGAGGTGGGGGGGGGTGGTTGGGGGCGGGGAGGGGTTTGAGGTGGGGGGGGGGAGGGGGGGGGGGGGGGGGGTGTGAGATATTGGTTGAGAGGGTGTTTGGAGGGGGGGTTGAGAGGTGGGGAGGGTTGAGAAAAAATTTGAGAGAGGAGGAGAAAGGTGGCTGTGGTTTTTTTGTTGATGTACGTAGGAACAGTGGCATTTATTATTTTTTGTTGTGGAAGAAGAGAGAATAAATGAGGCGAGGTTGAAGATAGTAAGGGGAGATAATTTTTAGGGTTATTATTAAGTGAGGGGGGCGGGGGGGAAAGGGGGTGGGGGGAGAGCAGGAGGGGGGGCGGGGGGTGGAATTGGTAAGGGGCGGGGATTTACTGGGGATGACTGGAATAGGGAGTGATGGAGGAGGGAGCAGGGGAAGGGGTGGGGGGGGGGGGGTGGTGAGCGGAGGACAGGATGGGGGCGAAGGAGAGTGGTGGTCGGGGTGGGTCGGGGCAGTGGGGAGGGGGGGAGGATAGGGGCAGATAGGTGAGGATGTGTGTTTCGCAACACACAGCGCAGACAGGGGAGGTGTGTAGAACGTGTACACACGGTACTGTTGTGTGAAACGATATGTTTGCTCAGAGGATGGAGTTCTTGTATGGACAATCACCCGTGGTGAGCTATGGAGGGGAAGTGGTTGGGGGGCTGTGGGGTGTATATGGCGTCTAAAACGCATAAGAAATTTTGACTGGGGGTCGGCCTGCTTATTATGCTGTGGTGGTGAAGAATTTGAAGGGGAGAGGGTGTTTAAAAATTCTGGGGATGTTGGTGGTAGGAGGGGGGTGGGAGGGGAGAACGGGAAGCATGACGATAGGAAGATTTTTTGGGATTAGGGACGGGATTGTGGGGGTGTTGGGGATTGTCTCCTACTCTCTTCGCGAGGGGGTTAGGGGGTTGAGGGGAGGGGGGGGGGTTTGAGGGTAGAAGGGCGGGGGGCTGTGGGATTAGGGTAACGCCTCGAAGGGGGAGCGAGGAAGAAGAAAGACGGACAGACAATGTTATGTGGTGGGGGTCAACGAGGCGGGTGGGGGAGGAGGGGTGGTTTTGGGGGGATAGGGTGGGGGTTTTGGGATTTTTGGGGTTAGGGTGGTTTGCTATTCGGGATTTTACGTGGGGAGTATAGTGGGTTTGGTGGAGTGGGCCGGTGGGGGAGGGGTAGGGAGGGGAAGCGGGGGGAGGATAGGGGGGGGGAGGGGATATGGGTGGGTGGAAACAATGGTGGTGGCGAGGGGACGACAGGACAAGTATGGGGGGTGGTGCAGGGGGGGGTGGGGGCAGAGCTAGGAGGGTGGGTGGGCCGGGTCAGAGATTTTTGAGTGTGGTTTTTTTTTTTGTTTTTTTCTTGGTGTTGTATTCTTTTGGTTTGTGGTGTGTAAAAATGGCTTTTTGGTTGATATTGTTTATCCTTAAACTCTACCTCCTTGTTTTTGCTTTATAAAAAATCCCCCTTCCCAACCTTGTTTTTTGTGTTAGAGTTGTTTTTTAGTTAAAGATAGGTATACGGTATATTACCTTTTTCCCAAGCTACACTCTCCTTCATAAATTGTTTATTGGACTTGCATTTTTGTGCCTTTCTTTAACTTCTTTTTTTTTTTTTTTTTTATTTTATATTTTTTATTAATTTTTTTAAGATTTTTTTATTTTATTTTTTTTTTCTTTTTTTTTTAAGGCTTTTTCTATCTTTTGCTCTATTAATAGTCTTTATTTCAAATCTTTCTTTCAAGTTCCAGTATAAATTGTGATTGAGCTTCAAACTGAACTTGGAGCACTTTCTTTTTTTCTTTTTTTTTTTGGGTACCTCTATGTTTTTTTAATTTTGCCCTTCTTCAGCATCCTTTGAGCTTATAAGTGAATCCAAACCGAACTTGTTTGGCTTTTGTCTTTTTAGAAGCTTGAGTATCTTCCTCTTCTGTCATTGGAGCCTTTCCTTCTCTTCTACCTCTGTCTGGAGAAGGTACTGAGGCTCTTATGCTATCAATAGTAACTAGATCACTGCCAGTATTAACATTCAAACTGTCAGCATTAATTTCTTTAATACCAGCACTAACTTTAATGCCACCAGTATTAACTTCTTCAAAAGCAGACTTAACCTCTTCAAAGTCCAAACCAGTACCAGCAAATTCTTTTGAACTCTTCCTTCTCTTGTACCTATTTCCTTTATCAACTGACTTGATCTTTTTAACTTTTGTTAAGATTGCAGCAGCTTCTAAAGTTGTAGGGCTTATGTTTTCAACTTGTTCCTCCCCTGAAGCATTGATAGTCTTTGAGGGAGTTACAAGCTCTTGTAACAAAGAAACCAGAGGATCTAAATCATGAAACTTCCTCCCCTAAGCCTCTATTTCTTCCTCTTCAGAATCAAACAAAAGAGCCCTCTTGGTCTTTCTCTTCAAAGCAACCTCCAAAATCTTTACTCTTTCCACTAAAGTGAGGATAGCTTTCCTAAAGGTCTGTTTGGTTTCCTTGAGCTGCTTCTCCAAATTATCAATCCGTGCCATTAACTAGGAAGTAGTAGCTTCATGGCTAGGTGTAGGTGGTTGTTGGTCAATTGATGGTTGTTTAAAGGTATGCTCCATTATGACATGTGCAGGTGAAGGTGTAGGTGAGGGAGATGCATTGGTAGCTTCAGCAATAGGTGTAGGTGGTGCAGGTTGAGAAAAAGGTGGAATAGCTGTGGCTTTAGATGGTATAGGTTGTGTTGAAGGTGGTGTTGGTGGTACCACACTTGATGATGGTTGAGGTTGAGTGACAGATGGAGGTTCTTGTCCTGCACTTGGATTAGCAATAGACAACATAGCAGGCAACAAAGGTCTTGAAACCCTTCTAAAACCCCTTTTCATATTTCCAAAAATCTTTTTGGTCAAAGTCATAGTCAGATAAGGGTGTTTGTTTTCAGTTTGTATATCCAAAATCATTTGTAGAAAACGAGGATACATCAAAAACTTTGTTTTGCTTTTCAAGTTTGCCACCGTGCCATCAAAAATTAGTTTTGAAAAATTATAAACTCTGCCAGTGGAAAGACAAATCAAGGAAGTAGCAATATTGCTACCAAATTGATCCTATCCACCACTTTTAGAGCTTATACAATGTAAAATATGTTGGACTAAGAATCTCTATTAGGGTGTGAAAAAGCTTTTCCAAAAGGTAAAAGATCCATCAATAGGATACCCCATATGCCCCATCCCCTCAAAAATCTCATCATTTGGCAACATGGTAATCCCTGAAGCATCTGCTAATTGAAGCTTACTTCTTATAGATGGCTCAGTGATTGTATACTCAATAGTATCAATAGTTGCTTTTATCTCTAGAGTCCCATCATCAAGACTGTGGCAGTAGCATTCTGCCAAAACTGTTTGACTAGGGAATTGTAAACAATAGCATTAGTAGCTAAAGCATACCTGAGGTTGGAACCTCATAGAAAATCCACTATCTCTGCAAACCCTGCACTTTCGTCGGGTTTGCGCAAAAATCCCACTTGATTAAGTTTGTCGCAGTATTTTAATTAAGCCATTGAGTTGAAAGTTGCAATAAAAGGTAGTGATGTGGACTGAAAATTTACTGGGTTTAGTTACGAGTGAGGTTCTAGATGTTGGTGAAAGAAAGATTTAATATAGCCTTTGTAAATATAAGAAAGATTTTTACTTTGATAAGAGGAGATAACAATAAAAAGATAAGTATGAAAGAGAAATCAAACTTTATCTATATATAGCTTCTCTGTGAACGACAATAGCGCCGTAAAAATCTGTAACGGTTATATTTAAACAGCAAAAGTCAATTTACCCGCAACCAGCACTAACTATAACCTACCAGAATTAAAATTAACACTGCCAGACTTAACTTTGGTCAACCAGAATTAAGTATGTTTCAACCTGAATTAACTTTTTTTCAACCAGAACTAAGTATTTACTGAAGACTTACAAAACAAAGACCTTCCTTTCATCTACAAATCCATGTTATTCCTGTAAGAATTAGTCTAAAACAAAAAATAAACTTAAACTAACTACCAGAATTAATACTACTAACTACCAGAATTAATACTACTTAAGCCAGAATTAAGTGAAACTTAACTACTAGAATTAATACAAACTATATAACTAATCCTCCCCTTAAACATAGCTATGGATTGATCATACCTATACTAACCACTAAGAAATTAAACCTTGGTCCATCAAAAGGTTTTGTCAATAGGTGAGCTACATTTAAGTCAGTGTGAATTTTCTTCACCTTTATGAGCTTCTTCTCATAACAATCTCTTATAAAATGGTGGTGTATCTCTATTGTTCTTTTGTCTTGGAAGATACATTGGGTTTCTTTACATGCCCAACTTGTGCTTTCATTATCAATGTGGATTTTGGTATTCATGCAATATGAAACCATAATCCAGCAACAAACAATAGGCACAGCAGCACAAGAAGCACAAAAACAGTTTCTACACAAAGCAGTTTATTTTGAACCCACAATACATGTCCACAAACAATTTAACAGCAGCGCACATTCAGCTTCAGTTGTAGAAGTAGCCCCTGGTCAGTTTCATACATGGCCGTTGAAGAATAAGTCTTTGTCCAAGAAATTGACAACCACCTGTTATGGATTTCCTGTCAAGGTTTGACACACCATAATCACTATCAGAGAAAGCTTCCAGGTCAAAAGGTGATTCTCTAGGATACCAAAAGCCCAAATTAGGTTTGCTCTTAAGGTATTTGAAGATCCTCTTCATAGCTAGGAGATGTAACACCTTTAGATTGACCTAAAAACAAGAACAAGCACAAACAAAAAACATAATATCTGGCCTAGAGGTAGTTAGATACATAAGAGCGCTATCATAGCCATATACAGGTGTATCATCACTTCAGACTTCCCGTACCCGCCTCATCCTTGTTAATGCCATCGTTGGGTTCCATGGAGTAATGTTTTTTCACACAAATTGCATAGATCAAATTTCTTCACATGCTTCACAACATACTTTCTTAAACAATAAAAAGAGCTAGCGTAACTGTTTGACGTTGCAAATCCTAAGGAGAAAATGAGTTCACCCATAGAACTCATTTAAAATCTGCCTTTCATTAAGGCCTCAAATTCGTCACACCAGACTTTCCTAGTAGAGCCAAAGATGATATCATCTACAAACACTTGAACAGCCTGATATCCTTCTTGTCTTCTTATAGAATAAAGTCTTGTCAGGGTACCCCTTTTGTATCCATGCTCTTCTAGAAATGGTAGATAGAGTAAGCATACCAACTCTATGGGGCTTGATGAAATCCATATAGATCTTTGACCACCTATAAACTCTTAGATATGATCAGGATCAACAAAAGCCAGAGAGGTTGAAAACATATACCATCTTCCTCTATAGTCCCATACAAGAATGCACTTTTGACATCCATTTGGTATACTATGAATCCTATAAATGAGGCAAAGGCTAAAAATAACCTGATAGCTTCTATCATTGCTACAGGAGCAAAAACCTTGTCATAGTCAATACCCTCCTCCCGTCTGTGACCTTGAGCAACTAATCTTGCCTTGTTTCGGACCACTACTCCTCTTTCATCTTTTTTATTTCTGTAGACCCATTTTGTACCAATTACCTTCATTCCATGAGGTAGATCTACAAGAACCCATACCTGTTGTAGCTTAAACAGTAACAACTCCTCTTGCATGGCTTGAACCCAACTGTCATCTTGTAGAGCTTTAGAAATCCTTTTAGGTTCCTCCTAAGATAGAAAATAGGCAAACAAACAATGCTGTTGATCTTTGTGATTATTTCTTTGTTCATCATACCAGTGCTTCTCGCTTTGCTCTAGAAAGTGGATTATAATGGAGTTTACATGTTTAGTTCTTGTCAAAAATTTCACATATACTTTTAACTTTAAGTTGTCAGAAATTAAAATGTTGGTGTTTAACTTGCATTTATTAATACTTTAGGGATTAGAAGTGTAATTGTACGTTTGACAGATATAAAGTTATTATTTCCTTGTTTTTCATATTGTCTGCTTCTTAATCCTTTGGAAACTCAGTAAGTCATCATCCACTCTTTGCTTATTTCCTTGTTTTTCTTAAATCATTCTTTGATCTAAGAATGATATGTTTATCATTTAGAATGAATAGATTCATATTATAAGATCATGATTTTAAAATGATTTAAGAGTCAGCTTAGTAATCCCGAATAACTATATTTTTCAGTTATGGTTTAGAATAGTAATGATAAAAAGTAATCTTACAAATTGAAATACAGTAGTAGTCAGATACACTTGATCATAGTTATGGATACTTTATCATATATGACGCTACTCAAGGATCTTTCAATAAAAAGTAGAATAAGTGTTCATCTATTCAACGACTATATATATGACATAGTTTAAGTCTATTTTAATTATTGAGCTAGAAACCAAGTGAATCATTATGTTGTTAATTTATTTACTTTTTTTTGGGTAATTATTTACTTTCCATTCTACATATTTTTACTCTCTGTAGAAAGTACTCTGTAAATGAAGTTATACGTCTACATGATCCTTTCATGCTCAATTTGTTTTATGTCTAAATGTTACTTTACTATTTTAGTAAAATATTACGTTGGCCTAATCTTTCACATGGAAATCTAGCTGCTTACATATCATTGATATGTACAAACACACTCATTAATCACTTCTATTTTGCATATGATCATAATACTTCTAACTTTTATTTTGTTGTAAGCATACTTCTATGATGATCCACCAAAGCAAGCCTTGAAGATCTTGCCATTTCCATCCACCACCAAGCATATACATATAAAGATCCACACAATTAGAGATCTCATCATCATCATCATCCATTTGAAGGCTTCCCATTAATGGAAGTTTATTTAGATTAGGCATTTGTATCCATTAGACACATTGTCTTGGATCATCATTGTAATCACATTTTGTATCACCAAATAGGATTATATGGTTTATGTGTTTGTGCCATAAAACACATGATTTGTTGTGTTGGGTTTGGGTTGGTTCTACCCGGTGTGTAAGACCATACTAGCTTGTCCCAGGTATAAATTGTAAAGCTCTGATGGTTGGATCTACCGTTGTGTAAGACACCGTATTACTTCACGTACCTAGAAAAAGTGTAAGCAACGTTGTGTAAGGTTTTCTCCGCCAAGAAGAGAGCTTGTTGATCTAGTGAAGTAACTCTCAAGTTGGGTACTTGGGGAGTGGAGTAGGGCGGAGAGGAGCTCAGTGACCGAACCACTATAAATCATTATGTCCGGTTTGCATTTCCTCTTACATTTCGCATTACCCTTTATTTACATTTATGCTTGCATAATATGCTTGTTATGTGTTGATTGTGATCATGAATGCATTGCATAGTTTAAACATCTTAGTTGCGGAAAAGTTAAGGCTTAGTACGTGTGAGCTTCGTGTTTAGACTATTGTTTGATGTACTCTTGATGTTTATGATTGTGTTGTGACTACTTGGTTATTCTATGCTTTCATATAGACATGAATCACGTTTGGGAGCTACTTTCTTATCTACGTCGCGGAGATCTATGATCGAGGCGATTTGATATGAAAAGTTTATAAGAGATTTTAAACAAAAACGTATTCACCCCTCCCCCCCTTTACGTTTTGCACATACTGGCTTTATGCAGGTTGAAGGTAACATGACATTAAGTAACATTGCAGGAAAAAAGATGGGCTGCAAAACCTAGACTATTACATCTACATGTTTGGGTGCTTGTTAAAGCAACATATGACAAAGATTGTAAAGTAGTCACATAAATTAACGTAAAACCCCGCGCTTCGCGACAGAGCGCGGGTTTAAAACCTCGTTCATTTAATAATTCAAGGACAGTTTAATCGCCATTAAATGAAAATATTTAATTGGTCATATAACAACTATTATAATAATGGAAGAGTTTTATAAGATTAATTGGTCGATTAATTTTCATAAATTCTCTTTGACTAAGAGTATTCATTCTTTATAAGATAGGCTGATCCAAACAACTAGAAACTCCCAATATAAAGTTCAAATATGCATAATAGCACGACGTATCATAACACAGAGCACATGCCAATTTGCCACCCCAGCGTCACTCACGCACATCAAAACAAGTCAATGGTGCGTAGCTCAGTTGGTAATAGGTGGGGGTGTCTTTACACCCAACAAGCACAAGGTCAAGGGTTCAATCATTGGCACCCCCACAACCGCTGAGTGAGTCATGTATGCCCATCACATTATGGAAAGGCAGCCGATTATGGGCCGGTTCGGGTTACCGGTTATTAATCTTTCGCACCCAACTCACACACATCAAAAAAACCCCTCATTGATGGCATGCGAGTTTTCACTTTTAAGACCCGCAATTTATTTATTTATTTTAATTTTTTTCAAACAAATTAATTTTTTATTCATTATAAAAAATACAAATAACATTTTTATATAAAAGTGAAAAATATTTATTAATACAAAAGGACTTTATAAGCATATACTTAAAAAAGCTACAAATATTTATCTACACTAGCCCACTAAGGTCTAACACATTGTCACTATGTCCGAACCAGCAAGATAAGTATATACTTGAAAAATTCTTGAAAATTGTACCCGAACACTATATATTTATGAACCTACACTACATATATACAATATAATTTACGAGACATGACCTGAAACATACAAAGCAAGAGGGTCTGACATTGTCACTATGTCCGAACCAGCAATCTGTAATCAGTCTTGTTATTCTCCTTTTAGAAGCTTTCATAGCTTCCCCCAAACCCGCAATCCTTTCTTGAGCAGATTTAAAGCTTTCTTCCAAGCTTAGATTCATTAAGTGCACATCGAAATAAGAATAAACGCATCAAGAAGTCTTGTTGTATAAAGCCTAAATACTTGAAGTACATAATTTATCCCTTTTAATAAGTCGAACCCATATCATCAAAGTCAATTAAGTCCCGGATGTGCGCATTTCTCTCTTCAGGATAACGATGATATAAATTGTAACACTAAAGTCAACTAAGTCCTGGATATAGATAATTAATCCCTCTAAGTAGTCGAAATGATAACACCAAAGTCAACTAAGTCCCGGATGTACACATTTCTTCCTGCAGGATAATGACTATCTAAAGGAATCATCATACTTGTGTACCTCTTTTATCAAATATTACTACTTCTTCGATAATAAGCTTAGTGATTAACCGTTCAGGGAAAAATTAATTGAATTAGTAACATATCTTCTCACACTCAAATAATTCTTCTCAAAACACTTCCCCCTGGAAGCTCAAATGATGCATACCAAAAAATAACAAGATATCTCTTCCCCCGTGTGGTTGAAATAATGCATCCAAAAGCCACCGATGTTCTTTGCGGATATGATATTTATCTTTCCGATATGGCCTAACACGAAGGAAATGTACGGACTCTAAGGTGTATATATTTCTCTTCCCCCTTGATGGTTTCAATACCTCAGAATCAACAACACTTTATACACACAAGTCTTAAAGTAAGCTGGAAAATTAAAGCTTATGAAATATAAGCCAAAATCAAAATAATCCAAAAAATTATGTTTTACTTTTACTTTGGTGTTTCAAATTTGATCTCTGACATATTTAAGAGGATATTATATGAATTTATCTTTGATGTTGTGTATGAAAACAATTTGACTCGTTTATCCTTTGTTTACAAAACATGACAAATTGATAGGATCTTACAATCTCGATCCGATCTTACGATCTCGATCTTGCAAAGATAAAAATGATCCCAGGTAGGATCGCGATCTTGACAGCCTTATTTAAAACTATGTAATTATTTCCAACATTTCTAATACTTTAAAACTATGAGGTGTTGGCAATATTGGTCTATGTAGTTTTAAGTCTAAGCCACTAATCTTGAAATTATATTTAAGCCCCTAAAGATATTAACTTATGACAACTTAAGCCCTTAAATTTAAAATAAATTAACTCCCCCTCAAATTATTATCCGTTAAGTTAAAACTTTTTCCGTGTAATTTTCGTGACTTGTTGAAGAGATGTTTGAAAGATTATTCGAAAGCAGTTTCTCCCCCTCGAACAAAGACCCGTATTCTATTTAAATATCTATTGTATTTGTTCGAGTGGTCGAATTTTATTTAAAATCTTTTTGTGATGACGAAAACAGGTGATTTTCTTACAACACAATTTCACATGATTAACCCGAACACGATTTGTAAAATCAATATTTGTTAGAAAAATTGTTCGGGTTAAGGAAGATTTCTCTTCTTTTTAAGGACAACATGCACTGAAGCGTATATTTTCCTTTAGAAAGCCCGAGTTGTGTAGCAAAGTATACACAAGCCATTTACATGAACATAAAGTAGTTAATGACCGAGAAAACTTATTTTCCCGTTGTGAGGATAAGTTATTTTTTTGACGATATACTTTTCTTTAAGTTGAAGACTGGGTTACAGTCTGAAATAGCTGTAAGCCATTGACATGTTTTGAAAAACATTTTGAAACTTCTGCTCAAAATTTATTTACACCCCCTTGTAATTATTAAATGACAACTCTAGGGCTGTAAATATTGTCGATTTTAGAAGACACGTCAAGAAATATTTTTGAATTTTTTCAAATTTTTTGATTTTGTATTTTCTTTTTCTGATTCTATATTGTTCTATTTTCTTTTTATAATTTAAAAAAATGGAAAACCTTTCTTGGATTTTTTAATAAATATATTCTTAGGATACATAAAGAGTTTAATCAATTACTCTTCCTCTGATTCTGCAAGATGCTTTAGTGTTTCTAGAGTCATACTCTGCATTCCAAGGCAATTGAGTAGAAATTCAAAACGTTCCCTGCCTAATGCTTTGGTGAATATGTCCACAAGTTGATATTCCATGTTTACAAAATACAGCTCTACCACACCGTTTTCCAAGTACTCCTTTATGAAATGGTATCTGATATCAATGTGCTTGGATCTAGAGTGCTGGACATTGTTGCGACATAGAGTGATAGCACTTTTGTTATCATAGCACAGAAGAATTTTGTTGAATACTAATCCATAGTCTGTCAGCTATGATCTCATCTATAAGATTTGGGCACAACATCCAGAGAGGGATATGTATTATGCCTTTGTAGTTGAGATAGCAGTGCTCTTTTGTGTCTTTAATGACCAGCTCACTAATTTATCTTTTAAGAACAGTTCACTGTGAGATGTACTTCTTCTAGTGTCTTGACATCCTTCATGATCTGCAACTGCGTATGCTGTTAGTTCAATGTCAGTGTTCTTCTGATACCAAATACCCATGTTAATGGTTCCTTAAAGGTACCGAAAGACCCGTTTAACTGCAGTAAGGTGCTTTTCGGTAGGCTTTGCCTGATGCCGGGCACATATGCAGACATCAGATACTAGGTCAGTTCTGCTGGATGTAAGATACATAAGGAAACCAACCATACTGCGATAACGAGTAGGGTCACCTTGTGTCCCTTGTGGATCTTCATCAAGTTTAGTTCTCTCCACCTTTGGAGTATCTACAGGTTCACTAGATTCCATTCCATATATCTTAATCATTTCAAGAGCATATTTGGATTGATTAATAAAGATGCCTCTGGCATTTTGAGAAATTTGTAATCCGAGAAAGAATGACATTTTCCCATCATTGATATCTTAAATTTTAAACTCATTTCTTTTGCAAAAATTTCACAAAATTTAGGATTTTTAGAAGCAAAAATGATATCATCTACATATATTTTTACCCGTATGATATCCATTCCTTTTTTTCGTGTGAACAATGTTGGATCGACAACACTTTTTGAGAATTTCTAAGAGATTAGAAACTTTGACAGCAGGTCGTACCAAGCATGTGGAGCCTGTTTTAACCCATAAAGAGCCTTCTTCAATCTGTACATATAGTTTTGATGATCTTGATCTACAAGTCCCTCAGGCTGACTAACATAGACCTCTTCCCTTAGCACATCATTCAAAAATGCAGTCTTGACGTCCATTTGATAGATGATCATATTCTTGTGATCGACATTTGCTATGAAGATTCTAATGGCCTACATCCGTTCAACCGGTGTAAACAATTCTTCAAAGTCAATCCCTTCTTCCTGATGATAACCCTTAGCCACTAACCGAACCTTGTTCTTTAATACTCCCCCAAATTAATTTAACTTGACCACCTTAAAGATCCACTTGAGGTTGATGAGCATAATGTGATTAGGACAAGGTACTAGTTCCCACACTTAAAGTTGATCAAATTCATGAATCTCCTCTTGCATGGCTTCAATCCATCTTGATTCTTTAATGGCTTCTTTGTAGTTCTCTGGTTCAACTTTTGTTAGAAAAGCCTGAAAGTAGCACCACATATCGTCGGTTTGGAGTTGGTGTCTTGTTGAAACAGGCCGTGAAGGATTTCTAATGACATTTTCCAATGAGTGATCCTTTGTCCATTTCTTTACTTGGTCAAACGGTTGGTTAGCATGGTGCAAATTTGATGGAATGACATCCGTTGATGATGATTCTTCAAAACTCGATTCTGGAGTAAAAATATTGATGAAAGGATCATTATCAAATTATGCATTTTGATTTCCTTGTTGTTGTTCTTCAACACTATGTGGTATGATTGAAGCTTCAGTTTCCTCAGTTGTTGATGAAGTACTTGAAGTTGGTGCATCTTGATCAATTGTTGTTGATGAAGGTGTACCAGGTTTATCATCAGGTATTTGTTATGGTGCAATGTAAGGCTCATGAGAGACAACACTTGGTGGGGGCTTGAAGTAGTCGTCAAACAATGGTTGAAACAAGATTTCCAAGTCTTTCTTAGATGGTGGAACATATGGTCTGGAAGAAACTGAGTTTGGCACGAGTCTTAAACTGATGTATCTATGAGTCAAAATTTAAGGCTCGGGTCCTGAACTGAATTGTTCAAAAGCCATTGTTGTTAGCTCATCAAATTCGACATGAATTGTTTCCATTATCAATCTTTTTCGTTTGTTATAGATCTGATACGCTTTCTTTACAAGAGAATATCCAATGAAAATACCGATATCAGCTTTGGGTTTCAGCTTTCCAAAATCCTCACTGTCCTTGGTTGCATAACACAAGGCACCAAAGACATGAAGATACTTTAGATCTGGTTTACAGTTATGAATTAGCTCATATGATGTTTTGTTGTGTCAATACGAATCAGGGATTGATTTTGGGTGTAACAAGCGGTTGCCACAACTTCTGCCCATAAGAATAATGGAGCCTTTGAAAATATCAACATAGTATGAGCAACCTCTACTAAAGTCCGATATTGCCTTTCAACTGCGCCATTATGTTATGGTGTTCTCGCAACTGAAGTTTGGTGAGTAATCCAGACATCTTCATAATAGCTTTTTCAGAGTCTGATTAACAAACTCTGTTCCATTATCTGTTCGAATGTTTCTGACAGTTGCATTAAGACTGACTTGTACTCGCTTTGGAAATTTAATTATGAATTCAGGAGTTTCATCCTTTTATTATAAAAATTTCACCCATGTAAACCTTGAAAAATCATCAACGATGACTAAAATATACTTCTTTTCGTTAAGACTCTCAACACGCATTGGTCCGCATAGATCCATGTGCAACTAATATAATTTTTCTTAGATACTATTTTCAGATTTGGGTTTATGAGTATGTTTCTTTCTTTTCTCTAACTGACACGTAGAACAAAAATGGTCTTTCTCGTATTTCAATTTGGGCAAACCTCTGACAAGACCTTCTTTAGCAAGTTGATTAATGGTATCGAAGTTCAAGTGAGATAAACGACGATGTCATAACCATGATTTTTTCTTAGAAGCTTTGGATAATAAACATATTGGAGAGGACTTCAACATATCTTCCAGTGAGATTGTATACAAAGCATGAACAAAGCACAAGTGTTTTCGAAATGCTAGTTCAAGATCAGAATCACAAAATTGACCTACTGAAAATAAGTTGTGTCCAAGCCCTTCAACATAATAAACCCTTGAAATTGTTACATTCCCAATTTGATAATCACCATAACCCATAATTGTTGTAATATGATATTTCCGAATCTAACGGTTCCCATAAACTTTTTGACAAAATTGATGAGTTGAGAGCGTTGTACGGTCATATGTTTTGAGCAGCCCGAATCCAAGTACCAAAGGACGATTTGTACGACCTACATTAGAAACGAGGGGAAGATGGAAAATTTGACACATTGGATGCCCAAGTTTTGTTGAGTTCTGAGTTGTTAGAAGGCCTAGATTCTATAATCCTAGGTTCACTACTCAAACACACAGTTGTTGTTTCTTTGGGTCTTTATTGAGAGACTACTTGGTGGTATATTTATGATTACAGTTGTTTAAACAGATTTCCTAATAGGCACTATTTTAGTGGAAGTGATTCTAGTTAAAGGGCACTTATTTCCAACTATAGTGAAAGTTCTTCCTGTGGGTAACCATCTATGTCCAACATTAGTAAAAACTTTTTCAGTAGGTTTCCATTAATTCTTTTTGACACTCTTAGACTTAGCTCTAGCACGTGCATTCACATCATTTAAATAATCGACAACACACATATCATGACTTGCAGAAAACAAACATTCATTAGATGTAGAACACACAAATTTAGATTATTGAAGACTCTGAGAAAGCCCGAAGAAAAATCCAAAGACGTAAGCCCAAGTGTAGCCGAATTGCATACAATCAAATGGCCCAACCCAAAAGCAGGACAAAAGAGTTAGAAAAGTAAGATTTATCAAAACTAGATGCTTGGTCTAGTGGTTTGTACGCTGCCTTTGGTTAAAGTGACGCGGGTTCGAATCCTGTAATTAGCAATTTCTAGTAGTTATTTACATGCCCAGTCAGCACCACATAGGCGACACATCAACGGACACCTCAGCAGGGCACACACCAGCGTGCGCCTGACACACGAGAAGACAACATATTCCCTTTCGGCTTTGTGGACCAATCACGGCGTGCCACGTGGCACATGTCGGATTCTATTAGCTATCTGCCAAAAAAAGGACGAATATGTACTTAGGGGCTTGTTCTGCCATTTGTCGAAACTTAGGGACTGTTTCTGTCAAGTATCAATAGTATATGGCAAAATCTGTAATTTGTGAAGGGGCCATGATTGTAAATTGAGTTTTTATAAAACTCAATACCTTCACTTCATTTTGATACTCTCTTCTCTTCTCTTTTATATATTTTCTCTCTTTTTTACTAGTTTATGTTTAAATGTAGTTTTTTTTATAAAAATTTTGGTTAAGTATATGCATTCAAGTTTTATATATGTTTAAGTAAGTGTTTTTATTTACTTATTTCTACATCTTTTGAATATCTTATCTTATCATCTCATTTTATTTTTTTTCTTCTTTTTTATAAAACTTTTTATAAAAATATTCCATGAAGAGTTGAGTTATAGTAAGATTGTGTAAGTGTTTTATACACCTTGGTTGCACACGCTCAACGTATCATATTTATATTTTTATAAAAGTTTACTTTTTTGTTGTTTCATTTAGCTTAAAAAATAGCAAATAGTCTCTAAAAATCTTTTACTTCTCACGAAAAATTCAAAAAGATGTTTTTTTTTCGTCATAAAATTTTTAGAATTTTCTGAGTAGTTTTAGTATATTTAAAAATTCAAAAATCATTTCTGTTCTTTTACTTTTATAAATCTGTTTCGTTTTTAGGTTTTAAAAAATAGCAAAAATCATCAAAAAAATGTTTTCTTATTTTCTAGTAAATTTATAGTAGTTTTTAGGGTTTTAGCCGTACAATAGCAATGTACTTTCTTAAATGTTCCATTTTGGTACGTGATGTCACACCCCATCAGCGGTGGAAACACTGGATGCGACGATACCCTTCATCGCACAAGATACAAGATCATACACTTTATGATTTACATTCATAAAACTGAAGTTTACAGAAATTTATAAGTTAAAAACTTAACATAATTCAACCACGTCCATCTCTACCCAGTCCTCTTGGGTTACATCTTCCAATATCAATCACATACCTTTGATTTTGACACACCTGAAAATGATACTCGAAAACGTCAACAATAATGTTGGTGAGCTTGTAGGTTTGACCTTAAACCCAAAAGCTATGCCAATATTTCAACAGTGGAAAATAGTGCTATATGACAGTGAATATTTATGCACACAATCCAAGATATAGCACCACAGCTAGTCACTACAATCTAACACATAGCACCACAGCTAGTCAATCATAATATGTCACTTACGCACCTAAAGGGCCTACCAGCTGGAGCACTATATTAAGGCAGGACCTCACACAAACCTGGGTAGGCGTACCCATCCGCTCCCATAATTACAATCACTAGGTAGGCATACCCATCCGATCCAATAGGGTAGGCGTACCCATCCGATCTAATCACAAAATATTCACATAGCAGTCATAAACACATAACTTGTCCCAAAAACAAAACCACATTTCGCACAGTTCAATTCAAAACATTTCAAAACACATTTGAGTATCATTTTCCCCCAACAAAAAAATAGTAAAAAGCGGGGCTACGAGAACTCACCTCAAGCAATCCTTTAGCAACCCAATCTCAATCACACAAGCAAATGCAACGACGTCCGCACACGACATAGTCCAGTTAATGTCCCATTTTAATCATTCACTTCCAAAAACAATCTTCACGTTTAATGCATTTTAGACGCGTTGTACAAGTACTCAAAATAGTTTAGTGATGTGATGGTTGACGACATACCCAATAATCATATCAATCTGATATCTCCACGATACATACTTATACTATTTAAAGAAATAGATAAGTAATATAAGTAATATTTATAATAAATAGTTATAAATATATCTCGATAAGTCCATTCGGTAACCTTAGTCTCCCCAAAATAATCATCCTTTCGTTGAAAATGACACGTTTAATCATAATAAACACGTTAGAGAAGTTTTGAGAAAAATTATATTTTTCGTTTTTTAGTGAATTTATATTAAAATAATTAAATAATAAAATAATATTTATTATCTAAAATCAAAAATCATGTTTTAAGTAAAAATTCTAAGTATAGACTTTTTACAAATTTTCAACATGACCCGTACGTTTATACAACGTTTTCCAAGGTTTCAAACCATAATTTCCAAACACTTTTCACAAGTTCGACACTTTCCAAACCAAATCCCAAAAGTCATATTTTACGATATTTTCCCAAAACGCTTTCTCAAAAGGCTTTCAATATAACTTCACAAGTATTTTTAAATTCCTAAAAGTTAGTCAAAACTCCGAAAACGACTAAATATCACTGATTGGGCTTTAAGGCCCAATAAGGGTCCATTAAGGTATTTACACTTCCAACATACGGTCCAAGCCCAAAACCAAGGCCCAATGACATAAATACGCTCATAATAATACATAGAAAATAATCCGAACCACAATAAGTCCTCCCATTAAGCCACGACTTAAATAGCTTATTGGGTCGCGGGCCCATAAGCTGCAAAATATGCATATTAAGCTTGAAAATAAGCTATTAAGCTACGTATCGCATTTGGTTACTACCATAAGCCTCAAAAATAGCCCACAACATACGTCATAACACAAAAATAATCAAAATCACTTTTCTAGTGATTTTGGGAAACTACACGTGGCATATAAGCCTAAATAAGTGAAGAAATAGCTTAAAATTTAAGCCCGAATAAGCTATACAAGCTATTATCAAAAATAAGCTATCTAGCATCATATATTATTCAACCATCACGACCACGGCATCAAAACTACAAAAACCCTCTTTTTCCTATTCTTTTTACAAAAACCAAATACACCTTTTTCTTTTGTTTTGCTTCTAAAAATCAATTTTCACAACGATCAACTTGTACAACTAACATCTATGCATCAAAATAAACCCAAAAGGACAAACAAAATTTAAATTTGAAAACTTCCAAGAAAATCTTCAAATTTGTAGATTTCGACACGAACCAGACAACCCAAACGTTGTTTAAATGAATACCCAAACACTCTTATCAACCCGGAATATCACGTTCTCGATCAAAGATAGAAAATTTATGGTGTTTTCTTGTTAGTGAAGTCGGACGAACACACACACACACACACTCTTAGGTGTGTGTTTTTTTTTTGAAATGATAAAGATTTTGGGAAGAAAATGGTATCTTATGTACATCCTTAGACAAGTTAGCTAAAAAAAATCCTTTTTGTCTCCACTCTTGACCATTTGACCGGATTTGACATCCTAGGGGTGTCGGGTCTTTCTTTTCGTGTCGAAATCACTTAAAAGCTCGTAAAACTCAACCGTAAAATTTACCCCAAAGTTAATTAGCATTTTTATTCACTTTAAAAATACTTTTCCATTAACCTAGAGTATTCACATGACATATTTTCACTTTACACCCTTCAAAAACTCATTTGGACTTTAACGGACGTGTCAGTCTCGTTTTTCGGCATTTCTCAACATTCATGGGTCAAACCACCCGGAATACAAATATCACAATAATACCTTCCAAAAGGGATTTAATCACCATAAACCTCAAATCATCACATATCTCATAAAATCACTACCGTCAGACTACGGTACATAATCTGAATATACTGACGAAAGTCAAATAGTCAAAGGACTATTAACGAAATATTCATAACACAAAAAGGGCAAAGGTTACATTCTATCCCTCTTAAAAGAATTTCAACCCTGAAATTCAGCCACTAATATCAATAAACAAATACGGGTATTTCAATTTCATCTGATCCTTCACGTTCCCACGTGAATTCAGGACCACGTTTCGAATTCCATCGAACCTTGAGGATGGAAATTTTACTCCGCTTCAACTTCTTAAACTCTCTCTCTAAAATTTCCACAGGCTTTTCCACAACATTTAACTTATCAACTCGAATCTCATCCAAAGGCCCTTTCAGTGTTGGATCAGCCAAACACTTCTTAAGGTTCGACACGTGGAACGTGTCATGAACACCATTCAATTCCTTAATCAAATCTCACCGATAGGCCATAGGGGCTACCTTCTCAATAATCTCAAAAGGTCCAACAAATCTAGGTGCTAACTTCCCTTTCTTCCTAAAGCGTACAACACCTTTCCAAGGCGACACTTTGAGTAAGACATAGTCACCCACACTAAACTCTAGAGGCCTTTTCCTCTTATCAGCATAACTTTTTTGATGGTCATGCCCAGTCTTAAGTCTATCCTTAACCTGCATGATCTTCTCAGTGGTTTGTTGAACCAACTCAGGTCCTATCAAATGACCCTCTCTAACTTCAGCCCACAAAATCGGGGAACGACACTTTCTACCATACAAAGCCTCAAATGGCGCACACCTCACACTAGAATGATAACTATTATTATACGAAAACTCAACCAACGAAAGATGAACATCCTAACTTCCTCCAAAGTCTAAGACACATGCTCTAAGCATGTATTCTAAAGTCTGAATAGTACGCTCACTCTGACCATTGGTTTGAGGGTGGTAAGCCATACTCATGTCTAAACGTGTTCCTAATGCCTCTTGCATTGACTGCCAAAACCTTGATGTGAACCGACTATCATGATCCGATATAATCGAGATCGACACACCATGTCTAGCAATTATCTCATTCAAATACAATCTAGCCAACCTATCCTTCTTATAATCCTCACGCATGGGTAGAAAATGAGTAGACTTAGTCAACCGGTCCACAATGACCCAAATTGTGTCATGCCCACTACTAGTCCTAGGCAACTTAGTCACAAAATCCATAGCTATTCCTTTCCATTTCCATTTGGGAATCTCGGGTTGCTGGAGCAAGCCAGATGGCCTTTGATGCTTAGCCTTTACCTTTAAACAAGTCAAACACTTACTAACATACACAGCTATATCCTTTTTTATTCCAGGTAATACAATGCTCCATCATTCCTAAGTTTAATCATCTCATCCAAACCTTTCTGCAATCTTGCAGACTCATCCACAACCTCCTTCTGAGCCGCTAGTATCCTATCCTTGATACTCGACTGAAGGATCATGTTCATAACTTTAACTCTCTTAGGCTTTACTCTTTCCTTTCTACTTAGGGCATCAACCACCTCATTCGCTTTACTGGGATGGTAGCGAATCTCACAGTCATAACCACTAAACAACTCTATCTAGCGACGCTGTCGCATATTCAACTCTTTCTGACTAAAGATCTGCTGAAGACTCTTATGGCCCGTATAGACGACACTCTTTGTCCCATACAGATAATGTCTCCAGATCTTAAGTGCAAACACAATCGCACCCAATTCCAAATCATAGGTCGTATAATTATTCCGTGAATTTTTAATTGCCTAGATGCATAAGCTATCACTTTACCTCTTTGCATTAACACATAGCCTAGTCCTATCCCAAACGCATCACAATATACCATAAAATCTTTCGGTCCATCAGGGAGAGCTAGAACGGGTGCATTGCCCAACTTATCCCTCAAAGTTTGAAATGCATTCTCTTGCTTCTCTCCCTAGTCAAAGGTCTTACTTTTTTGAGTCAAGACAATAAGCGACTTAGCTATCTTAGAAAAGTTCTAAACTACTCAGTTTGTGACGTACAAAAGTCCTAACCAAAACTCACACCAATCTTATACAATTTCATACTTCAAATTTTGCACTACAAATCTCATATTAATCCAATCAGTCTCATACTACCGATCTCATACTACAAATCTTATACCAAATTCATCAATCTCACATTACCACTCTCCTACTACAAGTCTCAAACTAATCCATCAATCTTATGGAATTTGTCAGTATACGCAACATGGCCAGCCCTGACCATGGCGTGCTTTCACAACTTAGTTTCTAATTTTTGCATCTCATTGCTAGGACAAAACTCTTTCCTCATCAACACCTTAAAGTCATTCCATGACATACCTACAACAATCTCTCGGCTTCGCGTGTGGATCTGAGAGTTCTACCCCGTTAACACCTTGCCAACAAATGAACTAGCAGTGTACTTTACCTTTTGATCATATTCCTTAAGGTTACAGCTAAGGACTCCTTATACGAACAACCTACTTGGTTGTTATTTACCAACACGTTCCCAACGTTCTCATTAGTCACATTACCATTCTGATTTCCAACATTCCCTCGGTTACTAACCTGAGCCAACATGGCGGGTAAGAGGTTCTGTAATTGTTGGGCAATGATCGTTGAGAAGTCGGGTGCACCCCTATTGGCTTCCTCTACATTCCTATTGACTCCCTCTACATCCCCATTAGCTCCCAAACCCTAGTCATTTCCTTGACCATTCAATTCATCAACACGCTTATCATTACCTTCCCTAGGTCTTCTACCCCTTCCACCTCTACTAACCCATTCACCCGTTCCCCCTCCTAATGATTCGACAACAAGCCGGCCAGCACTTCGAGTCATAACCCTTGGCGGCGTTATCCACATGAGGGAGAACATGTGCAACGTTAGGTAGACGGGAAGACTCATATATATATATATATATATATATATATATATATATATATATATATATATATATAAGCTAGTTACATATACATAGTATAATACTCATAATAATTTCTACAAGCCCAAATTATAAACCAAGGTCCAATAGGCCTTAAGCCCATTAAGCCGACCCAAAACAAGCCGCGGTTAACTAAGCCGAACATAAGCCGAACCCAAAATAAGCAATAAGCCAAATATTATGATACGATTATAAGCCGAATCATCATAAGTTAATTATAAGCCGAAGCTAAAATAAGCTATAAGCTTATATAAGCCCATTCAAAATAAGCCGAGACTCAATATGAGTTTGGAACCAAATATAAATCCGAAGGCTATTAAGCCGAAACAAATAAGTCGAACATCGAATAAGCCGCAACCCATTACGCCATAAGCCGAAAATCAAACCACCATGATAAGCTCGTACGAGAGCTTACTTGATAAGCCGAACCAAATGGGCCGAGCCCACTTCCCTTGTCGAACTGAGACCGAACCAAACAATCACTCGGTTGGGCCGAGCCCACACCGAAACCAAACCAAACCAAATAAGCTATAACCTAGCTTATAAGCAAAACTTTAAAATAACCCCTTAACAAGCTCTTAAAAAAATATTTTATTACCACAATAACCCAAAATATTCAAACTTTTGACGTTGGTTGTCCGACAACTCAATGTTGGGACGCGTCCGAAATAGAAATCCAAAGTATAGGCTTGCTTTGATATAAGCAATAGTATAATACGAGTATTAATGGCGACATATAAAGCGTTGCAAGGCAAGCATGTCAGCCAAGAATTACCGATAAAGATCTCAACATGACGATTCCTACTATCCAAAGATCCATGAAACTCCCATAAGATATTAATACTCAAATTAACAGCATAACTCTGCTTACATATACAAATCAACATAACGCTTGAAACTAGATGTTCTTAACCATATATCCGTACATATATATCCTTATATATATAACAATATACCGAAAACATACGAACAAAATCAATCACCAAACAACGTTCAACCCTGAACATGCACATCTAAAATACCATAACTCATAACATCATAACCACTTAAAATACATAATTAATCATCGCTACCCGCGATATTTCTACTAAACTCTCAAGGCAACATGCAACCTATTTAAGGCAATAGGGAAACTACAAGTCAATCCTTCCATCCAATGCTTGCGCAACTAAGGCATCATGGAAAACTAAAATCAAACCAAATCATTTAAGGCTCGCACTACTATAGCCATATGGCAAACACAAATCAACCATCAACCCAATGTATGCACAACCAAGGCATCACGGGATCATCAATCAACTAACAATCCTATGTACGCAACTGAGGATACATAGATATCACAAATCATCTAGCAATCCAATGTACGTAACTAAGGGCGACACATATATCACAAATCATCTAACAATCCAATGCACGCAACTAAGGACGACATGGATATCACAAATCATCTAACAATCAAATGCACGCAACTAAGGGTGACATGGATATCACAAATCAATCAATCCTAATGCTCGCAAGCATTCTCATATCTCATCCAATCACATCACAGGGTATGCACGTACGAGGTCAACTCATTTTCAGGTGGTCTTACTACTCACATATCCATTCCCTCCTCTAACATAACTAAAGAAAATTAACCCCATCATTTCATAGCTTTTCATGAATTAAGCATAGTTGATCAGGCTATGTGTAATTTAAGAACTATACCATGAACTGCTCGGGTTATTTGACTTTCGTCATGTTCGAGGTTTTTATGAAACAAAAGACTTAAGTTTGGTTATAGTTGCGTTTTTATTTTATTTTATAAAAACCAGAATTCTCTATAACCTTAGCGCTGATACCATTCTGTCACACCTCGTCAGTGGTGAAAACACGGGATGCGACGATACCCTTCATCGCACAAGATACAAGATCATACACTTTATGATTTACATTCATAAAATTGAAGTTTAATGAACTTTACAAGTTAAAAACTTAACATAATTCAACCACGTCCATCTCTACCGAGTCTCCTTGGGTTACATCTTTTCTCTTCCAATATCAATCACATACCTTTGATTTTGACACACCTAAAAATGATACTCGAAAACGTCAACAATAATGTTGGTGAGCTCGTAGGTTTGACCTTAAACCCAAAAGTTGTGCCAATATTTCAACAGTGGACAATAGTGCTATATGACAGTGAATATTTATGTACACAATCCAAGACATAGCACCCCAGCTAGTCAATACAATCCAAGACATAGCACCACAACTAGTCAATCATAATATGTCACTTAGGCACCTAAAGGGCCTACCAGTTGGAGCACCATATTAGGGCAAGACCTCACACAAACCTGGGTAGGTGTATCCATCCGCTCCCATAATCACAATCACTAGGTAGGCGTACCCATCCGATCCAATCACAAAATATTCACATAGTGGTGTGATGGTTGACGACATACCCAATAATTATATCAATCCGATATCTCCACGATACATACTTATACTATTTAAAGAAATAGATAAGTAATATAAGTAATATTTATAATAAATAGTTATAAATATATCTCGATAAGTCCATTCTGTAACCTTAATCTCCCTAAAATAATCATACTTTGGTTGAAAACGGCCCGTTTAATCATAATAAACACATTAGAGAAGTTTTAAGAAAAATTATATTTTTTGTCTTTTAGTGAATTTATTAAATAAATAAAATAATATTTTATTATTAAAATCAAAAATCATGTTTTAAGTAAAAATTCTAAGTATAGACTTTTTATGAAATTTCGACATGACCCGTACGTTTATACAACGTTTTTCAAGGTTTTAAACCTTAATTTCCAAACACTTTTCACAATTTCGACACTTTCTGAACCAAATCCCAAAAGTCACATTTTACGATATTTTCCCAAAACTCTTTCTCAAAAGGCTTTCAATATAACTTCACAATTATTTTTAAATTCCTAAAAGTTTGTCAAAACTCCAAAAACGACTAAATATCACTTATTGGGCTTTAAGGCCCAATAAGGTATTTACATTTCCAACATACGGTCCAAGCCCAAAACCAAGGCCCAATAACATAAATAAGCTCATACTAATACATAGAAATTAATCCGGACCACAATAAGTCCTCCCATTAAGCCACGGCTTAAATAGACTTATTGGGCCGCGGGCCCATACTCATGTAACGACTCTCCTTTCTTGTAAGTGAACTTATCGAATTCATCATACAGCTTGCATTCTCGTTCTTGTTTTGTTAACGACGTTCCTTGCATTAGCAGTTTAATCTTCTCCCAAAGATCTTTTGCAACACGATGTTGACTCACAAGAGCATAAATTTCAGTTGGAAGGCCTTGGAGAATGATGTTTATTGCTTTGATGTCACAATCAGCTTGAATGGCTTCAGCGGGAGTCAGTTCAATATATTCCTTAAGCCTTGTTGCTCCATCCACAGTGATTGAAGGCCAAACGAGTGGTCCTTTTTCAACAGAGGCAAGAATCATTCTTCCATGAGGTCTATTCAACATATACAGTTCCATTCGGCTCTTCCAAGAATCATACAAGTGTTTTTCAAGCATTGGTGGTTTGTTGTCTCCTCCTGAAAGAAGTGACTTATCGGCAAGAGTCGTCATTGTGGTATCAAAAAGATTACAAATTGATCGATCGGTGGTAGAAAGAAATTGTGTTTGGTTATGTGATTGTTGAGTCTTGAAATGAAACTACACGGGATTTTACAATTCTCGACAAAACCGGGAAAACAAGTGTTTGTTTCACGGGATTTTACAAGTCAAAGAAATAAACCGTATAATTTAGAACTTTGAGTTAATGTGTCTTATAATGGGAATGACCTAGTTCGGTTGACCAAAAGAAAGAAATTGCCTAGTCGGTTGTCTTGTTCGGGTTGACACAAGGGACAAAAATAGTCGATCCCACTTGTTTGGTGACAAAGGTTAAAATTAGATCGGTTTCAGCTGGTTCGGTTTTGCTATTTGTTCGGTTAGTCCAAATGTGAAGCTAGTTCGGCCACACTAGTTCGGTTGTTACTGGTTCGGCTTTCAAAGAGGAAAAACTAGTTCGGCTCACTTGATCGGTTAACTCGTTCAACTAACTCGTTCGGTTAACTTGTTTGACTAACTCGTTCGGTTAACTCGTTCGACTCTAAGACAACTAAACTAGATCGGCTCTGCTTGTTCGGTTAACACATTCGGTTGTCTAGTTCGGTTCCAACGTGAGTAAAACTCGTTCGGTTCAAGTTATGAGTAAGCTAGTTCGGTTCTCTTGATCGGCTTACTCGTTCGGTGACCTTGTTTGGTTGTACTCGTTCGGTTCCAACTACTACGAAACTCA
Organism: Tanacetum coccineum; assembly: GCA_026074375.1. Taxonomy (NCBI): domain Eukaryota; kingdom Viridiplantae; phylum Streptophyta; class Magnoliopsida; order Asterales; family Asteraceae; genus Tanacetum; species Tanacetum coccineum. The sequence goes on along the minus strand of BQNB010018764.1, from coordinate 22,711 downwards.
AATTTTCAAAACTCAAAAAGACACATTTTTGAATGGTTTTTAGCAAAAATTCTTGTACAACTAGTGTTACTAACCCTATAGGAACAATAAAAATGAAAACTTTAAGGTTTTTTCGCCAAAATTTTGAATCAAAAATTTTGTTCTTTATAAAGATTTTGAACACAAATCACAAGACAAACACAAAAACTAAACACACCACTCCATGGCTCTTGATACCAATTAAAGAAACATGTAATCTAATGATCTACCAAGAACAAGAGAGAGAGATGTGGGTTGTGATGTTTAGTGAGAGAAAGTATATGGAATGGATGAAGTGTTATTACTATGTGGAAAATGGAAAAAATGAAACAACCAACCCCTCTCCAAGGCTAGGAGAGGGCTTATATAGTTACATGATGGCCGGCCCATGGGCTATGATGGGCTTCCCATGGGCCTTGGGCCGGATTAGCTTCTATACTTAACATGACACAATCTACGAGCTAAGACCTATTACAACTTGGAAGTGACCGACACTTTTTGTGTTTCCAACACACATAGCATGTAGTATTAACTACTTCTGTCCAAAAAGTAGTTGGCAACTTAGAATCAGCTAGCATAGTCCTAGCGGCCTCAATTAGTGTCCTATTCCTCCTCTCAGCAACTCTATTTTGTTGAGTAGTTCTAGCTACACTAAATTGTCTCAAAATACCCTTCATCTCACAAAACTGATTCATTTCTCTATTTTTAAACTCAGTTCCACTATCACATCTAATCACCTTAACCTTGTGATCTACTAGATTTTCTATCCTAGTTATAAAAGACTTAAGAATGACACTAGTCTCATCCTTAGTAGCTAGAAAAAAAACCTATGTAAGCCTACTGTAATCATCTGTGACAACTAGGCAATACATTTTCTTCTTAAGACTTTTTACAAATGTTGGACCAAACAAGTCCATATGCAACAAATGTAAAGGAAGACTGATTGAGTTCTCTGTTTTGGACTTACAAGAGGCTCTGTGCTGCTTTCCCTTTTGACAAGCAACACAGGTTTGATCATTTTCAAAAAGTTTAGAAGGTAAACCTCTTACAAGATTTCCCTTAACCAATTTATTCATGGTTTTAAAATTTAAGTGACCTAGCCTTCTATGCCAAAGTTTAGATTCATCAGATGTGGCTTTTGCAAAAAGGCAAGTTAAACCTCCTTTAGGAACTATGTTCTTTAAATCAACACTATACATATTGTTCTTTCTAGGAACTCTAAGTAAAACTTGACTTTCATCAATTAACTTAAAGTTTGGAGATAAAATAATACATTCAGTGTCATTAAAAAGAACACTATTCTTTTTATCATACATTTGTGAGACACTAAAGAGATTAAACTTTAACTCTCTCACAAAATACACATTTTCAAAATCTAGATTACCAGTTTTAATGGTACCTTTTCCTGTGATTTTCCCTCCTTTAGGGTTCCCTCCAAAAGCAACATATCCTCCATCTATCTCTTCATAGTTTGTAAGATAGGACATGTTCCCTGTCATGTGCCTTGAGCATCCACTATCAATCACTCCTTGATCCTGTAAATCCATTTGTGGATTACCCTGCACATTAGATAAGAAAATCAGTTTCTTTTAGGGACCCAAGCCATCACTGACTTGGATCTGCCTTGTGCATTAATATAATCAAACTTTTTTAGGGTGATTGATGCACTGTTGTGTTTAGAAACATGATTTAAAACTTTATTCTTTGGTTTTTAAACCTAACAAGTTGAGGCCTTAACAACATTAAAATTATTTCCCTTAAAAGCATTAACTACTGCTTTTGGCCTAGCACTATTAATTTTTTTACCCCTAACAGTATTAACCCTTTGATTAATATTACTGTTTTTTAAATGTTATGTTCTTATGAATGGGCCTCTTAACAGTTAAATGTGCTGTTTTAGAAATATATGACATTGGTCTAGCAGCATTCACTGTTGTTTTTTAGTGAGCAGCATTAACTTGTCTAGCAGTATTAACCAATACTGCTGTTTTTGAAATATTTTATCTAACAGTATTAATTGATACTAAGCCAGACTTTATTAGTACTGCTCTTGGAACCATGTTCTTTTTAGCACATGGGTGAGTCTTTTTAGCAAAGTTTTGATAATTCACCCTTTGAGCATTGTTCCAAACAGGTTTTACCATCCTTTGATTTTGAAACTATTTTTAATGGTAATTGCAATCAACCTGCAAATGATCAAAGCTTCCACACACATAACAGGCCTTATTAAACATCTCAAAATTGCTTCCTAGTTTTTGAGACATCATATTGTTCCATTTTATTTGATTGCCTCTTGGACTGTGAGTGTTTTGCCTATGTTGCTCAACTTGTTTAACAGTTTTCCTAGCAGTTTTTTCTTGTTGTTTAGATTTGATAAACTCTTTCTTAACAATACTAGGCCTAACTGTTTTCTTTTCAGTTTTAGGCTGAGACACATCCTCTTCCTCATTATCTGGCACCCATTATTCAATACTTAGGGCATCATCATTCTTCCTAACTACCTTAGGTTCTTCTTTACTAGATATAGCTTTATATTTCTCAACTACAGGCTCATTAACAAACTCATCTAATCCAATAAAAGACAAGTCAGGTGTTGGAGGCATGAACTGCATTATAATTTTCATAGCCTAAACCTTTCTTGCAATTGTCAACTATCTGACACTCTATGAGCTTGTTTAAACTTTTAGATGCATGTTCAAATTTATCTACATTAAGTTGAATGCCATCTTTTTGTATTTGAACTATTTTAAGCTTCTTCCTAAGCTCTCTAATAGTTATTTCTCCGATATGAATTTCAAATTTTAAGCCCTTAATATCTTGTAAATAAATAGACTCATTTTCTTTATAAACTTTAAGTTTTTCTTCCACTGACTCTAAACCTGTCTTATAACCTAAAACCTTTAACTCAGATTTCTTTAAATCTTTTAATAGTTGATCATTTTGAGATTTAAGAAGTTCTACAGTTTCCAAACAAGATTTTAAACAAATAGAATCATTGGATACCTCTGAGTCAGGACTTGAAGATGAGAAAGCCATTAGTGCATAATTAGGCCTTTCATTTGCCTGATCACTCCAGTCATGTCCATCAAGACCATCACGTGACACCAAAGCTGTGGAATTAGATGTTTCCATAGGCACACTCCTTCTTGAGCTTTCCTTGTTCTTGTTGTCTTGATTTCTTGAAGCTCTGCACTCCTTAGCAAAATATCCCCTCTTATGGTAGTTGTAGCACTCCACTTTGGACTTATCAAAACCAATAGTCTCATTGCCATTAACAGTAAGCTTCCTTCATGTATTCTTCAAAAACCTTCTTGCCCTCATAGTCAACATAGCCATTTACCATCTCCAATCCATCTCTTTCATGTCATCTGGATAGATTTATTTCAAGTCCTCATGTAAAAGTTGAGGACTATTTGGTTGACTAGCAAGGAATGCACAAATAACAGCATCACTCAAGTTATCAATATTTGTAGAATAAGCATCATTAACTTGAGTGCTAGTAGTAGAAACTTCATGAGCAGTATTAACTGCTTGAGTAGTATTAACTACTTCATTAGTGCTGCTAGTGTTGTTATTTGAAAAGGACACAAAAGCCATGTTATGTATGCTTGTACTTGAGCTAGACATCCCTTTAACTTCTGATTCATACACCTTGAGGTTGTTGTAGAGATCATCTATACTTAATGTATCCAAATCAGCTTTATTCCTCCACATAATAGCATGTGTGTTCCACTCAGGTGATAAACTTCTTAATAACTTTTGACTAACATCTTCTTGTGAAAGCTTTTCATCCAAAAGCTCCAACTGACTCACAAGCTTTTGAAGCCTATCAAAAGTTTGATCAAGCATCTTTGAGCTTGGAGCAGTAAAGTTTACATATTGCTGCTTTAATAGATTCTTTTGAGTCTTTTTAGTAGCTGCATTCCCACCAAATCTCTTTTCTACAGCTTCCAGCAACTTCTTATCATCCTTTATAGAGTTAAACTTTAACTGATGTTCATTGGGAATACCCATAATTAAAGTACTTCTAGCTTTCACCTCTAATATTCTCTGAGCCTTTTCTTCAGCAGTTGTAATAGGCATCACTATCACAACACCTTCCACAGTTATTGTTTTTGGCAAGGTTTCACCATTCTCTATGACATCCCACAGTGCATAGTCTATCATCTGGATATATTGTTCAATCCTCATCCTCCATATCTCAAACTCACCAGGTTTGAGTATGGGAACTTTGGATGCAGCCACCATGTGTACAGAATCTTAATCCATATCTTTTAGCAAAAGATCTTGTGTATAAAAATAGATTCTTCTTATTCAAAGCTTTTCAACAAGCTCTGATTCCACTTGTTGATCCCACTTCAATAGATTGAATTTCTTAAGCTTGTTTAAGGTTTAGTTATATTAGATAAATCTAACATAACTATAGTAAAAACTTTGTTTAAATATATTAAAGATTATGTGGAATCTAATCTTTAATATTAAGAAGAATTATCAATGAAACAGTAATTCTATGAACATACAATTCAACAAACAAGCTCCAATATTATTAATGATAATAATACGAATACTCTTAAAGTATTAGGGTTACAAAGATCATGAAACTAAGAATTATATGACTAAGATTAATTTTTTTTTGTTTTGGTTCTGGTACATCAAACTCTATGCCTTAGGACCTCCTTTTATACACCAAAGAGTCCTAGTCGGCTTACAATACTTCCCTAAGTATCTAAAATCTTTTCTATAAACAACTAATACATATCATATAAGCAGTACTAACTAGCAGCATTAACTTAATATTCACTAGTAGTAGTAATTTCAAGCATATTTTCACTAGCAGTATTAATTTCACTAGCAGTACTAACTTTGTACTAGCAGTAGTAACTACTTAAAATGTTTTCTTTGAAGTTCATCAGCAGCAATAATTTTCACTAGCAGTACTAACTGTGTACTAGCAGTAGTAAACACTTAGCATATTTTCTTTGAAGTCTTTGAGCAGTACTAACTCTAGCTGAGCAGCATTAACACAAACATGAGCAACCGTAATTCAAACAACATCAAGAAGACTTTTAATCCCAACAGGGAACCGTGGTTATTCATATTTGACGAAGTGACAAAGACACTTTCGTCCATATATGTTGTTTATCACTAACCCATTCATGCAGGTTTCCTGATGGCGACAACAGTTAACCGATGACGAGTCGAATTCATAGCCACATGCTTATACCCGTCTGACATATGTAAAGACATTATGAAAGCTCAAGTATATGTTTCAAAAGACTTCTGCTACTTTGATACTGCACGTCTTCCTTGAAATGACGAAGTGTTAAAGTTAAAGAATTTCAAGAAAGATGATTATACAAGCTTTCAAGATAAAGAAAGGTATGAGCATGCTGGTCCGAAAGTCACAAGATCACAAGAAGGCAAAAGATTATAAGATGATGAAAATAGATGATGTTTATCTCAAGAAGCTCAATATCACGTACAATTTAAGCTAATGGAACAAGGTCAAGCCTACAGTCAAAAGATCACTACACATTTCACAAGATAAAGATAAGATAATGACAAAGATACAAGACTACGAGCAAGATGGCTAAGCTTAAGTTTTTTTTGTAAAATGGAGTGACCTCCCTTAGGGGGATATTGTTAGAAATATGAAAAAGTCTTGGTCACTCCTAATATGTATTTTGTAGCTCGTAGTTAATCGTTGGATAAATATTAAGCTAACCGGGCCAAATCTATGAGAAATAAGCCCAAGACTGGCCTTATTGTAAGGATATAAATACCCTCTCCAATGGAGAGGGTGTTGGATCATTTCATAATATTACTTTCTCTTTTGTGTTTCTCTCACTAGAAGTGTCCAACCATCTTTCTCTCTTTAGATTTCTTGTTTCATTTTCATAGATTGTTGTGTGATTTGATATTTCTACAGATTGTGTAGTAAGTTGCAAGAAATGTCAAGAGAAATGGTGTTGAGGATGATGATTATATGGTGGAAGTGGTGAAGTGTTTTGTATAATGGTTCTTGGATTATATGGAATACATGATATATCCTAATGTTTACAATCCCACATAGTATCATATAACCTGATTATAAGATAAAGTAGAAAAAGTTAAAAATCAAGAAAATTCAAATTTTAGCGCCTGGTCTGGTGACTCAGGATCTACCAAAGTAAAGGAGGGATCTCTCTTTAGGTGGATTCGTGGATCCGTGTCATCTACAAATTTGACCAGAACCTGGTTTTACAGCCAAAACCTAACCAAATTTTCATGCAAAGTACATAATTCATAACCTAGTCATAAGTAGTTCAACATACATAAATCAATATTCTAGAAAAGCATCATCCTACCATAATATTTATAAGTCAAGTAGCAAATAAGCATGGAAAGCTAGTACATGCATAAAACCAATCAATTTTAATTCTTTAAATACACAGAGATGGTACTAAATTAGCGGTTCAAGCATTTAAACATTCCTCTTTTCTCTTTATGAGCATCGGTTAAGTCCTCATTATCAGATAGTTCCTCATAAAATTCCAAGAATGATGGTTCTTCATTTTCATCGGACGATAAGGATGAAGAGGAGGACGAAGGAGGAGCTACTCTCTTTCCCTTTTCCTTGATATGATTCCTTTAAATGTCCAAAGGATTCATAACTCCATGAAACATGAACCTAGCAAATGGGACAATGGATTGAGGGTTTGTTTGGAGGAGGTATTTGTATAGACCAGTCAAAAGCATAGCAAATGGCATAGGAGCATTGCTTTTATTCTTGATTTCCTCTATTCGATAAAGAATCATGGCGGTGAAGTTAAATTTTCTTTTGATGGTTATGTAGTAAAGCATGTATGCGATGCATGCATTTACATGATCTCTATTGCCAAAAGTGCAAAATAAATTTTCCCTAAAGAAGAGTGTCCATCCCCTTAGCTCAGGATGAAGATCGTCTAGATAGAGTTTGTTGCGGTCTTTTTGAAGTTGGTTTTGAGTGGTTCTAGGAATGGTTATGTTCTTTTTGACAAGGTCATGCTTAAGACCAAAGGAACGACTATTGGGATGATCATCAAGTGAGTTTAAGGACCATTTGCTTGTGTAAAAGGATTTAAGAACTTTTGGGGTTTGAAAAATCCGAGAGAGTTCATATGAGTTTAACTCAAAGGTGAATTGACCAAGCTTGAATTCAATTTAAGGACATTCCTCCTTATCTCTTTTAATTTCAATGTTATGGTAGAATTTGGTTACGAATCGAGGGAAAATAGGTTCATCAAGAGTGAGAAAGGACTCAAGATCTACGGCTTCAAAGGCAGGAAGCATATTGTTTGCCAGAATGAAAGATGGAGTAACGAGTCTTCCTTAATGAAAGAGACGATTTTCTAGGGTACGGTAAGATTCCCTAAGATCTTCATCCATTGTTTTTTAGCGATGAATTCGAGGTTGGTATACTTTAGTGCGTTGGTAATCCTTTTGATTTGATGAAGGCATAATTTAACCTATAAATTATATTGAGATGACTTAATGAATGAAAATAATATATAAATATTATTGAATTATCTAGATGTGTGTCTATATGAACATAATGTGGATGTGCGATTTGCTTGACTCTAACAAAAAGAAAAATAATAATAAGATTACTAGTATTAAGCAAACCTTAGCGCACAACCGAGTTTGATATCACTCTAGTTGAATGAAACAAAAGATGCATATGAATTAGACACTTTGTATGAACATTTATGAGATCAAATACATGATGAAAACATTTTTATGTTGTATTAACAATGTAGCTAATCAACATCGATTTTGAAAACTTCCTAGACGTGAGATTCTTGTTTGAAAAGCATAATTTGGGGTTTTTGTCAAAATTTATTTTCACTATCTACTTCAATTATGCAATCCAGGTGTCTATGTGAATCAAGATAGTTATACATTACTATATCCTAGTCCTAATTATGCAAAAAGTGCACGAAAAACTGAAATCCCCAAATTATTTGGTTTGGTGCAAAATTAAAGCCCTAGACTCAAAATTAGAAAGAAAATAAGATGAAATCACTTACAATTGTTGATTGTGATTGATGACTTGTTGATGATCTTTGTGTTTTAGATCTCCAATTACCGATTATTAAAGATTTTCTTTTAGGGTTTTGAGTTTTTGGGTCGAATTATGTGTTTGGATAGAGGGTTATGTGGTCCAAATTTATTTAAACCTGGTGTGTACCTGCTTTTTTAGACATACGGATCTACCTAAATGGGGACGGATCTCCCTATTGTGGATCCGTGGATTCGTGACATGCTTAAAAATGGAAAAGTTGGTTTTTAGCTAAATTGGGACTTGGTGTTATGTTTTTGGCAATTGAAGTGTGTTATACATGTTATTAGGAGCATGTGATATAATTTTAGGAGTCGACGTTCAAGTTTTGAGCAAACCGTGCAACTTGTCATGAATTTCCTAATGGAATTTCAACGTAGTCGATCCTACTAGAAGTGTGTTAACTTTTAGCATATTTGTGACCATTGCTAATAACACAAACATTATGAATATTTAGACTTAACAAAATATCGTCAATACAAGTGTGAGTTGTGATTCGATGATTGTTCTTTTTGTCTTTTTCAATCGATTTTGTAATTTCATGTATTGAACACTAATGGTAGTACACGTAGATTTTGAAAATATCTATGGTCATTTAATTTATATTTTCTTGATCTAATAAAATTCTAATCTCGATTATATTCTGATGCGGATCGTTAACGGCCGAACAACATACGAATTAAAAGAACAATTGGATCGATAGAACTCGATCAAAGCAAAAGCTTTTATTATTATCAAAACTCAAAAGATATCTCAATACAAAAAAAGACCCAATATTTATAGGAAAACTAGAATTAATCTAAATAAAGATTGATTTAACTTTCCTTTTCCTAAATTTATAATTGATTAGAGATCTATTATGAAACAATAAAGTAAAGAACAATATAGAGAGAATGGAGAATTATGTTATTCATCTCACAATAGAGGTATGTATATATAGTTACAAGATGAGTATTCAATATTAATAGATATGGACATCAATTCCATATTTATCCATAACACTCCCTCTTGGATGTCCATTAATACGCTTTAAGAATGACACCTCATTAAAAACCTTGCCAAGAAAACCCCGTGGGATAAAACCATGACTAAGGGAAAAAGAGTGCAACGCGTATTATCTCCCTTTGATGAAAATATCACTTGAGATCTTTGAGTTGGCGCATTCCAATGTTGTGACTTAGTTTCCTAAAAGTTGAAGTAGTGCCTTCGTAAATATAGCCACCAAATTGTCGCTTGAATGAACTTGTTGAACAATAATATCACCATTCTTTTGTAAGTCATGAGTGAAAAAGAAATTTGGCAAAAATATGTTTGGTCCTATCGCCCTTAATATAACCTTCCTTAAGTTGAGCAATGCATGTTGCATTATCTTCATACAAAACTTTTGGTGCCTACTTCTCTGAAGAAATACCGCAGGATCTACTTATGTGTTGTGTCGCATTTCTTAACCAAACACATTCTCGACTTACTTTGTGGATTGCTAGAATTTCTGCATGGTTAGATGAAGTTGCCACGATTGTTGCTTTACCGAACACCATGAAATTGCAGTTCCTCCACTTGTGAATACATACCCAGTTTGAGATGTACCATTATGAGGGTCAGACATATATCTTGCATCTGCAAAATCAACTAAACTTGTATTTGATGGGTTAGTGAAATATAAACCTATATCCTTTATACCTTGAAGATATCAAAATATATGTTTTACTCCATTCAAGTGCCTCTTCGTAGGACATGAGCTATATCTTGCTAATAAGTTTAAAGAAAATGTAATATCAGGTCGTGTATGACCAGCAAGAAACATTAAAGCCCCGATAGCTCTTAAATATGGAACTTCGGGACCAAGAATTTCCTCATCAACATCTTGAGGACGAAATGGGTCCTTCTTTACATCAAGTGTCATAACAACCATTGGAGTGCTTAGTGAATGTGAATTGTTCATATAAAATCTTTTCAGCAATTTTTCAATGTATGCTTCTTGGTGCACAAGGATTCCATCTTTAAAATGCTCAATTTATAACCCAAGAAAAATTTATGTTTTTCCAAGATCTTTCATTTCAAATTCTCTTTTTAAGCACTCAATAGCCTTAAGAAGTTCTCCAGGTGTTCCAATTATATTAAAGTCATCAACATACACAGCAATGATAACACATTCAGATCCAGATCTTTTAATAAAAATGCATGGGCAAACAGAATCATTCTTATAGCCTTCCTTTAACAAATACTCGCTAAGACGATTATACCACATTCGTCCTGACTGTTTCAACCCATAGAGATATTTAATCAACTTAATTGCATATTTTTTTCTCAAGGAATATTTTTACATGATTCAAGCAGTTTAAACCCTTCAAGGAGTTTAATGTAAATTTCACTATCTAGTGAGCCATACAAATAGGCTGTCACTACCCATTAAACGCATATCCATACGTCATACCACTCATTCAAGTATATCATCAAACTTTACAAGTTGTTCATTACCAATACCATGTATGACCATTTGCCAAAATTTAATGGTTGATATATATTTTAGTATAACATATCTAAATGAATATTGTGATCATCATCTTTGTAAATCAAGGGGGTCTCTCAAACATCATGTGACTTCATAAACATGACCATCGTTTTTTCATATAAAGATAGTTCGCATTTGCTTTAGTTTTCATGATGTACATATATATCATCCTTTAGATGTTTAATTCATAAGCTAAGACAAACTGTGTCTTTTTGTTTCAAATTCAACTTGTATGCATTTATTCGCATTCACAATAATAAAATCAAAATCTCTTTATAAAGTTTCATAGGCAAACATAATTCTTTATTTGGCACATTACTATACACCAATGTGATTATAACACATATGCTAAAACATGATTAATTCAATACAATCCAGTAGTGTTCTCGAGAACTTTTCTTATACGCTTAAGCATTAAAATTCACTAGCATGCTCTATGCATTTTATATAAAATCTTAACATCACATGATCTCTATTAATATATCATTTAGATGCATATCGATTACTTATTACATTGGCAGACTTATAAAATATTAAATACATTATTGGATCCACCACATGAGAATATGTTTCCTTATGATCATTTCCATGTCTTTACGAATATATTGTGTGCCATTGGTTGTGCCTTAAATACGAAAGTTTCAATACATCAATTTCTCTTTCTCATAAAGACCAACGCATATCCAATAATGTTACACATTCATGTGTACGGACTTCAAGTCCCAGTAATCATGTATCGTCACAAGAGACTTCAATCTTTTCTTATTTCTTTGCGTCTTTACATCTTTTGACCGCTCATTTAAACATCCGCACTTCCTGCAAGTATGCTTCCATGATCCTCACCATGATTATAGCGCTATTTATTTATTTATTTACATAATCATCGCCATGGTCATTATCTAATATAATACTATCAACATTGATTCATTACTTTTTGATTTCATATTCTACTAGACATCACATTATATCATTTATTGAGATCTCATAGTTTTCACATACGGTTTTTCAATTACCTTCATGTCTAGTGTCTCTTTGAGTGTTATGGGGTCTTTATTACCTCGATTCGACCATCTTAACTTTCTTGCTCCATTTTATATCTTCATTCGAGGTTTTTTCTTTGGAATCGATTAGTCTATCACGTTGCAGACGTGCCTTAGACTTACTATCAATCATTGGTCTTACTATTGGGACATACATTGTAATTGGAGCACTAGCAGCGTATATGATCTAGTCACTTTATTTCGATCACTAACTTGTCTGGCAATTACTAGATCTGGAATATCAATTGTCCCTTGAACTTCAAGTTCATATTTGTTAATGTGAGGATCAACATTTATATTATAATTCATTTCAAATATCTCGTTGCTCATTCTCCCCCTGAATGAATCATCACTCTCAACATCTCATTTTTATGGGAACTATATGGTTTGTGACCAAAAACCATTGTAATGGGGAGGATTCATTATATATTGTTAGCAAGATGCGAATTTGTATGTTATAACATGCCCCATAAACTATAAGTTGTGTTCTCATAATTATTGGCTTTGTAATAAACTGAAGACGTTTTATAAACGTTCCAACAAAAGCAATTCATGTATGAACATGGGCTACCTTTAAGTCCAACACATATTCTAATAATCGCCCAATACTTGGAAGTATTCATCACCATTCTCAAAAATTTAATTTGGAAAACCCTGCTCACATCGAGCCACTAATCACGCTAACTTTATGTTGCGTATTTAATGATCATTTTGACGATGCACCAATTTTATAACTCAAAATAATCCACATGACACATGTATAGGCCTACATACATGCCCTTTTTATCTTTTCCAAATTTTTAAGGAATGAAGTAACTTCCATCGAGAACAATAATAAAAATCATACTTAAAGAAACTCATGGTTCTTTCATATTTTTCAAATCATCATTGACGAGGGATGGTCAAACCGGTCATGCCAATTAATACACCAATCTTTGGTTCATAAACTTATACTTTATGATCACATGTGCTTCAACTGCACCTTTTATATATAAAAGTCGAATAATATGGAGAGCTCACATATTTTCGATAAGCTCTTTTATATCTTTCACACAAATTTGAATATAATATTCGCATTAACATGTAACAATAGCAAATAATAAAACATAATAAAGACTAATAAAGTATGCCATCAATCAATTATTCAAGTACCTTATAAACAAATAAAATCACATATATATAAGAAACTTAATAAGTCACATATATATAAAGAAACTAAATGGCACAAAAAAATTTTATCAACCAATACATATTTTTCTTATACTTAATAATTCAATTGTACTTTATAAATCATAACAACAATGTTGCAAACTTCAAAATAATTTCGGCTTATAGTTTTTCATTTATTTATAATCAGACAATACACGAAAATGCGTTCACACTGATAACATATAACACCTCTACTTTTTATATTTTCAATCGTAGTTCGTATATTAATTGGACATGCACAACTATACTTTAGCAGAAACTCATTTTTATTATTTATCAGCTGTAACAGATATTAATTCAGCATTTTTAGCAGTTTTTAATTTTCACAATCAATTATAGACTTAGTTTATCTTCACAAAATATCAACAAAGAATTTATCACATGGTCATGTATACCAAGTGAGACTTAAAAACTTTGGTGGTTATTAGTTTTGGTGTGGTATATACACAATTTTGTTTTTGTAAATAGACCAAGACATATATTATCTGAAAGGGGAATGATTTGCACACTCCATAATTTGATTTGCACACTTAAAATGTTTGTCTCTTGACATTTGTACCCCTATATTATTTAATGGAGTGTGCAATTCAATACATAAATGATAATGGTATAAAAGTCATGACACTATAAAATGAGTGTGCAAATCAAATGATTGAGTGTGCAAATCACCTCTCTATCCAAAATTGTCTATGCATGTCATATAATATAATATTTATGGCGATGAGAACACACAATTTAATTTATCTTTTCAATCATATGACCGTATATCACTCTAGTTTGATATCTTGGCAAGTACTATCTCACAAATTTGATACATATTAATCTAGCATTTAAATCATAAAGATAATCATTTCGAGTGCTTTTTGAATCTCTATGTCAGCTTTTGCAAAATCGGGTATGCTTTTAAAGTTAAGAAACAAATCATATGTCTAAAACCGTGAAGATTAACATAGTAAAAAAAGTTTAAAACTTTATGCTTAGCAATCAAGCTCTCAAATATAAACAAAAAATCATGTTCATAATTGTGACCATGTCCTCATATCAAATATAGACATCATCGTCATTCACTTTCATGAACTTTTTATCAAAATATCACTCAATGGTATCACAAGTATGCAAATCAGTCTTAAACACCAAAGTGGCATATTATGACATCATTTACTTTGCTGAAATCAATAATTAATGATTGTGAGGTTTAGAGTTAATATATCTTACTCGTTTGAAGCACTGTAATACATGCTTTTCATATAAAATGGCTATAGCAAAATGTGTTCATTATATAGTTTATATATTAAGAGTAAATCTCATATTTAATACAGTAATAATTTATGTACAACACAATGTATTCTAACCATTGATATTATGATATGATACTCTTAGAGTCTTAGACATAGACATCTTTATTTCAAAGATCTTGCAAATAAGTCATTATTAGCCTTAACACAAATACAAGGTCTAACTTATTAAGCTTTAGGCGTACATCACATAAGATGATTATGTCAAATTCTTACATATCATAAACATATATATTTAGGTGTGACATTAGTAAAATAATATAGATCTCGTCTTCAAAGTCGAAGTATAACAAAAGTAACATATGCAAGCAGTTATGGTTCAAACGGATAAGAATAAATAAATTAATGCTATTTAATAATATACAAAAGTTTATATATGGCGAAACATATTACCAATTGATAAATACTAGTAAACGTTATTGTTGTATATTGGTAGAATTGAAAAAGAACAACAAATATCATCTCCTAAGTTATACATATATTAAGCGTGCAATATATAAACACTATAAAACAAATATTCATCAATGATAGTCTTAACAATTGTTAATTAAATTGTTTTTCAATTTGACGATATCTATTTACTAATCTAATATTTGCATCTAACATATACATAATCGAAACTTTAAAAGAAGAAGTAAACTCACACATAACTGTAGACGATAGAAGGTTTGTGACATACCTTCACAAACCGGAAAAGGAATAATGAAAAACAAAAAAATCTTTTAGATCATGCTGATAACGTATTGTGAAACAATAAAGTAAAGAACAATATAGAAAGAATGGAGAATTATGTTATCCATCTCACAATGGAGGTATGTATATATAGTTACAAGATGAGTATTCTAGAAGATATTCTAGAAGATATAATACTCTAAATAAGATAACTATCAATATTAATAGATATGGACATCCATTCTATATTTATCCATAACAAAATTGATATTTTCCTAACCAAAGTTTATTGTCAAACAAGAAACATAAATAAAAAAAGAAAGTAAATATTTTGACTTTGACTAATCTGCATCATCCTCCTCCACTTGAGAGAAACTCGTCCTCGAGTTTGCCTTACTCGTCCCTTGTACTCGTAGCATCCAAATTTGTATCCCCTGCATCAAATTCCCTTTCTTTATAACGACTCGACCTCGAACCTTGATCGTCTTAAAACCCAATTTATTGACCATGGGTGGAGCTTTCAAATACCATTCTTGATATTTTTTACAAATCAAAAATTTGGATGAACTTTTGCTAACCTTGATAATAATACTTTTTCCAAACGACATCAACTCGTGTGATTTTGTATTGATGTCTTCCTCAAAATCAACACTTAAAATAGTTTGGATCATTGAAGAACAAAGATCATTAGCCACAACTACAACGTCTTCTATGTTGTCTTCTTCTCCACTAAATCCTCGTTTCCCAACAAATCTTTCTTCCTCCCCAATGACATCTTCAATATCAGTATCATAAGCCGGCATCGATTCTTCTTCTTCTTCATTATCAGTGTCATAAATTGGACACAATTCATCTTCCACAATGACATCTTCAATAATGATAGGTTCTTTTTTAACACTTGGATATTCGTTAACAAATGGATACTCCTCTTCCTCATCCCCTATATCCCAGATAATAGGTTCTGATTCGGTTTCCTTTGTCAACAAAGGGTTTCCTCCGCCAAAAGGATTGACGTCCTCTGACCTATCGTCCTAGACGTTGGACTCAGTTTCCGTCTCTTCTGCCGGCGAATCCTGCTGTAACTGCGAGAACTTGAGTTCTTGAATCCGTTGCTTGAGGCTTTCGATCTTCACGTTACGTGGATCTGGTTCGTTGCCTCGTTCAGCAAATCTATGAATTAGATGCTCTTCACGATTCTGTTTGACCATTAGTACCATAGCTCTTGATACCAAATGATGCGGATCATTAACGGCCGAACAACATACGAATTAAAAGAACAATTGGATCGATAGAACTCGATCAAAGCGAAAGATTTTATTATTATCAAAACTCAAAAGATATCTCAATACAAAAAAAAGACCCAATATTTATAGGAAAACTAGAATCAATCTAAATAAAGATTGATTTGACTTTCCTTTTCCTAAATTTATAATTGATTAGAAATTAATATTTTCCTAAGACTGAATGTAATGGTAAGGTCGACCTTCGGTCGGTCGTCCCATGTGGAAGCAACTAAGGTCGGTCGTCCCATTACCTCGACCGAACTAGACTAGTACCCCCAACCATTGCAATTGTTTGGGTCATGTAAAAGACCGAGTAAATGAAGCCGTTTTCTATAAAAAAATAAAATTTTATCCCTTTATTTTCTATAAAACCCAACATCTTCTTTCCTATTTTCACACACATATACACTTTTTATCAAAAACACACACTACAAACAATATGTCTCAAATTAATTCCGAGTGTTTATTTTTCGATGATACGGATGATGAAACGGAAGTGAATAGTTTACTCTCTGGTTTTTTAATAGACGCTGCTTTGGTTATTCAAGCATGTACTCCCACAATCTAAAAATACCAACGAAGCTATATGCCTAGAGATCGTTATGGTGCTCATGACCGTCTAGTGCTAGCTTACTTTGCTAAAAAACCATTTTACAACGCCTATTTATTTCATAAACGATTCCGAATGAACCGATCGCTGTTCACCCACATTGTTCGAGATTTGTCTGCTAACTGCCCTTATTTTTAAGAAGGGTGTGATGTTATTGGAAAAGCTGGCATCTCTGCTTTAATGAAGTGTACCTCCGCGATTCGCCAACTAACATACGTTACTGTTCCAGATTCTCTAGACGAATATTTACAAATCAGTGAAAAAACTTCTCGTGATTGTTTAATGCATTTCTGTAACGGGGTTATAGAGTTATATGGAGAGGAGTATTTGTGAAGGCCTACGCAAACTGACGTCAAAAAACTCTACGCTTTTCACGAGAACAAACATGGGTTTCCTGGTATGATAGGCAGCATAGACTGTACAAAATGGCTGTGGGCTCAATGTCCACAAGCATATCGTGCTCAATTCAGTAGGGGTGATTCCGGGTCAGAGCCATTCATTTTGTTAGAAGCGGTTGCCTCACAAGATTTATGGATTTGGCACGCCTTCTTTGGTGTTGCAGGTTCGAACAATGACGTTAACGTTTTACGTCAATCCCCTGTTTTAAATGATCTTAAAGTAGGAAAAGCACCAGAGGTTCCATTCGTGGCTAACGACGTGACTTATAAATGGGGATATTATCTTACTGACGGGATATATCCAGAATGGGCTGTGCTTATGAAGTCTATTTCGCAGCCAGGGTCAAATGATGTGAAGCGAATAAGATATAAGCAAGCGCATGAAGCAGCAAGAAAAGATGTGGAACGAGCGTTTGGCGTGCTAAAGAAAAAATGGGCTATCGTAAGAACTCCTGCACGGTCTAGGAGTCTTAAAAGGATTACGCATTTGATGTACACTTGCATCATATTACATAATATGATTCGCAAAGAAAAAAGAAAGGCAATCTCTCCTGACTTTTATCCGGAGGAACAACATCGTGAAGATGATCCCGTAAGATCGGCACAAGATAGGCTACGAGTTATCAGAGAAATACACGACAAAGAAACTCATCTTAATCTTAAAGCCGATCTAGTGGAACACATTTGGCATCGAACAAATGCAAACTAATTTACTGTAATTTTTTATCTTCCATATTTTTTTTCGTCTTTTCTTCCGTGTATTTTTATTTCGGTATTTTAGTTTGTAATGTTTAATTATTAATGTAATGTTTTTTTTAAAAAAAAATTTTTGTTCGGTCGCATGTGCGGTCACCACTATGGGTGTTTGGTCACTGTGTGGTCTAGGAGAAAGAAAGCTGAGTTGGCGCTGACGTGACGGTGTCCTCTGCAGTCACCACTACGTTTAGCCTAACCAAAGTTTATTGTCAAATAAGAAACATAAATAAAAAAAGAAAGTAAATATTTTTACTTTGACTAATCTGCATCATGTTCATGATTGGAAGTTTGTAATTGGAACTTGTAATGAGAATTAATATATTTTGAATAATGATTAATTACTTCATTAGATTTCCACTTACGATTATTTTTGGGAGGATGGAGGATCACTATCCATGATGAGGTCCATCATTCCTAGTCCTAATCTTAAGTAATTACATACTTCATGTTTTAAAGGCTTAGTTAATATATCGGCTATGTTATCTTCGGATGCAACTTTCTTGATAAAGATGTTGCCCTTTTGGACCTTGTCGCGAAGAAAGTGGTGACGGATTTCTATGTGTTTAGTTCTAGATTGTTGTACGGGGTTTCTATTTAAGTCGATTGCGCCTTTATTGTCGCACATAATCAGAATGTCGTCGAGGCGTATATCGTAGTCGATGAGAGCTTGTTTCATCTATAGTGCTTGTTTACGCGCCTTTCTGGCGAACACGTACTCGGCTTTGGCCGTGAAGATAGCAAGGGCCGTTTGTTTCTTAGAGAACCAAGATGTTAAACAACATCCCATGAACGTACAAATGCCACTAGTGATTTTTCGATCAACGTAGTCGCCCGCGTGGTGGGAGTCGGCGTAAACTATAGTTTCTATTCTGGTTTCTTTCAGATACCATAATCCTAAGTGGATAGTACCCCTAATATACCTAAATATACGCTTAACGGCTTCTAAGTGGGTAGTCTTATGATTTTCTTAGAAACGAGCACATAAGCAAACACTAAACATAATATCAGGCCTACTCGCGTTTAAATAAAGTAAACTGCCAATCATACCTCGATATTTAGTGCTATCCACATAGTCGGCTTCGTCATCCTTAGTGAGCTTGATCTCCGTTGACATCGGCGTCTTGGTTGGTTTAGAATCTTCTAACCCGAACTTCCTTAACATCTCCTTGATGTACTCAGATCGATTGAAAAATATCCCGTCTTCCATTTGTTTTAATGAAGACCCAAGAAGAAGTTTAACTCCCCCATCATACTCATTTCAAACTCGTCGTGCATGATTTTTGCAAAATCATCACACAAGTTTTGACACGTGGATCCAAATATAATGTCTCGTCGACATAGATTTGAACAATGATAAGTGTGACTTTGGATTTCTTAGTAAAAGTGTTTATCGACCATTTCCCATTGAATACTTGTGTTTATCAAAAATGCTTTTATTCTATCAATAACCAACCTTAGGACTTGCTTAAGACATATTAAGCCTTTTAATTTATAAACATAGTTTGGGTTATTGAAAATCATGAACCCTGGAGGTTGAGCAAACGAAACCCTTCGGTTATAAAAACGTTAGAAAGGTACTTTTTTACATCCATTTGATATAATTTCAAGTTTTAAATTATATATTTTGCACGACTAAACATAAAACAACCATTAACTGGCAGTGTACCCGATTGATGATAGTTCGTGGTAGTTTGGGTGTCGAACACTTAAGCGAGGTTAAATCTATCATTTATTAATATCTTGGTTATACTAATCTATGTTAATTCTAATCTAATCTAACCTATGCTAAACCTATGTTAGTCATAATCCTAATTCTAACAGGTAAAAGGGGGGGAGGGGGGGCGTTTTAGCCTGAGAGACTGGCATGGTTTGTTGGTGACTAAAATCAATTCAAAGCACTTTAACCCACACAAGCAGATTAACAAATGATAAAAGAGGGGTTGAGCCTAATATAAGAAAACTGTATTAACCATTATTAATCCGATTAGAATGTTGGTTTGTTTATTTAGTGCAATGATTTCTTCTCTCGAGGTGGCATATCATTCTTAAGACTTAGGCGGGACTTCTTCCTAAGACCTAGACACATTAATTCTGTCACAATTAAAGCATCCGCATAAAGCATCCTTATTTGCTGATTATAATCTATCTTAAGGATTAAAGCAATGGTGATCTTGTTAAACCCTAGCTCATAGAGACTTTACCCACTTACTGCTTAACGACGATTTATACACTAGTAGTCCACTAACCAAGTCTTTACCAATTAATTAAGAACGTACTCGTTGATCCCAAGGGTCACCTGCCGGTCCAACTAAGCTCACTAATCTAAAGGTAAAGATAAGTTGTTATTCGTGATCCTATTGGTCTAGATGTATAAATCACTATATGGAGAGCTATCACTCTAGATTACTTGGTCCATATCACTAGATCCAGTTGAATGATAGGTCGCATACAAAAGCACATAAACAAGTATATTGATAAACATAAACAAGCATTCAACGATAAATTAAGAAATCAAGATAAATAAACCAAACATTCAGATCTTTATAATAATGGCTAATACCTGAAGGTATTAGCCTTCAAACGTCATAATAAATACAAAAGCAATTATTTAGCCAAGGTAAACTAACCGAGTTAACGAATGATACCAAAAACTAAACGATTACTAAAGTATATGGAATTACACGTTGTCTCCTATGGAATGATAGTTTTGCTCGCCTCTTCTCTCTTTCCTCCTCTAAAATTGACTTTTATGGTTTAAGGTATCGAGAATGATTTGTACACATAAAACACGTTTTTGATTTTCTATATATACTGTCTGAGTGGTGGGAATACGCGTATACAAGATGATATGCGTAATTGGGGTTTCTTAGAGTAGGACCACGCTTGATATCTTCCAGAATATTCACATACTATATCTTGAATACGCTATTTGACTCTCTGGAACAGCGATTGATCTGGTTCCTTTGTGGTCTTTGGTGAGTGCAGGCACAGATACGTCGTATCTTCCTTGATGGATATGGCGTATTGGTAGTCAGAATAGTAATCTTCAAAATATCTTCATTTAAGCTCCAGAATGCGCGCCTTTTGCTAATATTCACCAAGTACTCCATAATTAATGCAATTCTCAAATATAAATGATTAAGTAACAATTCTTTACACAATCATATAAAATGGGTTAATAACATGGGATAAATGATGTTATAAAATAGATGTTATTTGTGTCAATACAAATACCCCCACTTGAATCCTACTTGTCTCAAGTGCCTTTAAAGTTTACAAAAATGTACCCCAAGGATATTTTCTGTTTAAAGCATTATTTGATCTTTACATGGTACACAACCCAAACACCTCACAAAATAGAAAAGATGAAAACACTCAAATCACTCAACTAATCTGTATGGTAACTTGTAACTAATTCGCTCAATTGCTTGGTCGTGACGAGTATTCTATCATAAGCTTGGCAAGGATACACATCTCCACCACTGATCCAAGGAGTAACAGTTTATAAAGGTAAATATGGTTTTATGATAAGGTTTAGTGTTGATCATTCTACAATCTTTCACCAGAAGTACCATTCCAATAAGGCAGCTGAAGCACACATACATGGCCGTAACGTTGGAATAGACATGTGTGTTGAATCACATCCCCATTCGAATTTAACCAATGATTAGGATGAAGAAGGATATAGGGTAGGAACCTTCTAACTTTCACCAAAAGTCGTAGACCAATGGCTAATTTATTAGAAAGGAAAGTAAATTGTTGTAATAAAAATCAGAAACAGACAATTAAGCCGTAAAAACCATTGCTTAGACACTTTTCCCGGACATTACCATGAAAAAAACACGACTATTTTCAACGTCTTGATCATCGTTCAAAAACAACAACCTAAGTTGGCGTTCCTGAACGGTCACTTACCCCATTCATCCAATACTTACAGCCTCTACAATGCAAGTGCCATATCAATCCCTTTATACAATACTCTACATCGTTGATTTTTGATGCGTATCAACGAATAATCGATCCTTCGTGTAATTCCTTCAGTAATTGCGAAACGATTATCTTCAAACTTTCTTTCTTACTCTTTTTTGTATTTTTCTCATTTTTTTTGCTAACTATTCTTCAAATCTCGGTGTAGTTTTACCAACTTCACGGTCATAATAATTCTGGATAATTCCTTCGGTAGTTCTTCGTTCTTCAGACTCACCATTAATTGTGATGGTAGTAAAATCACATGAGCTTTGACTACTAATATACATTCCCATTTGCAATGTGCAAATTTCCAACCACACCAAAGATAGAAAATGACACAAGATTCGAGAAATACAAACTTTACACTTTAAGCAACTAGCAACTGTAAATTAAACTTAATCTAACATGATAGGTTAAGGTGTAAGGGTGTAACAAAATAAATAGTTGGTGTAATTCCTAAAGGATTGGCTCTACGAGTTGTTCTAATAGATCATCACTTTAAAGATGAGAGTGGAAAAAGGTTTAAAGATGAGAGTGTAGTTAGTTAATAAGCAACATGTAAAGGCAATTTGGGTGTAATCCTAAAATTTACCAATTTAAATAAGTAACTCCATCTAAATCCATAGTACTCATCGCTGTAGTCTCGAGTGATATACCAAGCCAAGTTCTAAAGTCTACAACATCACCGGCACACTCATATTTTATGGAATTTGGGTAAATATTTAGAAACGGAAAGGTTAAATCCTCACAATATCTAACAAGGGAATTTCACAAAAGTATGCTTGAAAAGTTTTAAATTTGAGCATAATTTAAGCATTTTAATGTGAAAATTAGGACAAGTAAACATTCTAATTCCATCCCTCCACTTG
>BQNB010018763.1:6348-67816 GCA_026074375.1 Tanacetum coccineum | reverse complement strand
TATAAATAGGTACCCACAGGAAGGACTATCACTCTAGTTGGAAATAAGTGTCCTTTAACTAGATTCACTTCCACTAAAATAGTGCCTCCTAAAAACCAGTTAAATCAATTGTAATGAAGAGCATAAAACCAAGTAGTGCATCTCAATGGAGACCTAGAGAAACAAAACATGTGTGTTCGAGTCGTGAACCTAGGATTGTAGAAGCTAGGACTACTAACCACTTGGAACCCAACAAAAATAGAGGATCCAATGTTTCTATTTCTCCATGCTCTTCTAGTGTCCAATGCATGTCATACAAACCGTGCATTGGCACTTAGATTCGGGTTGTTCTCAACATCTAATCAAATACATATATGGCTTTTGAACAAATCAATTCAAAACCTATGCTTTAATATAAAATGACGTTTGAACAAAACAATTCAAGCCTCGGTCTTCATTGGCAAATGACATTTGAACAATACGATTCAAGCCTTGTTCTTCATTATCAAATGACGTTTGAACATAGCAGTTCAAGCCTTGGTCCTTAATGTCAAATGACGTCTATTCACATCAGTTCAGCCCTCGCTCTTCAAAGAAAAATAGCGTCTGCTAATAACATTGTATGCCCCGCTCCTCATATAAAAGAAATGTGTACGCTTCATTGCGCTTTTTCTTCAAAAGAAGAGAAATGTTCTTGGTTACGAGCAGTCTTATCAACAACTTTAATAAGTTCTCCTGCTCGTTCAGTCAACAAGTGGATCAACATACATTAGCTTGTATTTTAACTCACTTGCTCATCAAAAATGGCAACAACATATGCAATTTTTGAGGGGGGGAAGTGAATAAAATGAGATCAATACGGTTTAGCTCGGATAAGATCTTTTCAATATAAGTGTGTTCCCGTCCTCAAATGGTCATATGGTCAATGGCTTTTGAACAATTCAGTTCAAGACCCGGGCTTCAATCATTGACTCCTAGATACATCAATTCAGGACTCGTGCAAACCCAGTTTCTCTAACGCCTTATGTTTCACCATCCAAGAAAGACTATGAGATCCTATTTCAACCATTGTTTCATGAGTACTTCA
Source organism: Tanacetum coccineum (assembly GCA_026074375.1). NCBI lineage: Eukaryota > Viridiplantae > Streptophyta > Magnoliopsida > Asterales > Asteraceae > Tanacetum > Tanacetum coccineum. The sequence goes on along the minus strand of BQNB010018763.1, from coordinate 66,750 downwards.
GTCCTCCACCACGTGCTGTTTCTCCAGATCCAGTAGTTGTTACTGCTCCAAGAGCTGTTGATCCAGTCGGTTCACCTTCGTCAACTACCATTGATCAAGATGTAATCTGCTAGTACTTCGCCAACAAATTAGGAAATTCAATCTCAAGTCATTCATCAAGGTGTTGAAGAACAAAACAATTTGATAATGCACCCCTCCTTTATAGTCTTTCTTCAGACATAATCTTTCTTCGGACCCGAGTTTTAAAGAAACAACTCTACAAGGGGTTTTTCCATCATATGTGCTCATTCTAACCAATCATTGATACTCTCACTAAGTTGACAAAGAATCACCCATTGGAGAATGTTATTGGCGATCCTTCTTGACCGCTTTCGACAAGAAGTCAACTACAAGAACATGCCATTTGGTGATACTTTGACGCAAATGACAATCCGATAACATTCGGTGGGAAATGGTCTGGTTGAGATCTACTATCTCAAAGGAAGAATAATGGTGTATTCTCTGTTTATCCTATGTAAATAATTAAATCTAAAAACACAAAAAGATTTTTCATTTTATAAAATTTAATAAAATCAAAATACAAACATATAAAATCAGAAAAACAAAATACAAAATTATAAAATTTCAAAAATACAAAAATATGTTTTCATGACATGTCTTTTGTAATCGATAATATTTACGACTTTAGAAATGTTATTTAACAATGACACGAAGTTGTAAATAAAGTTCAAGCAAAAGTTGTAAAGTGTTTTTAAAACATGTCATATGGCTTACAATTATTTCAGATTGTAACCCGCTTTTCATTTGAAAGGAAAGTATATCGACAAAAAGATAACTTTTCCTCACTACGGGAAATTAATTTTTCTCGGGTATGAATTACTTCATATTCATACATAGGCTTGTGTATACTTTGCTACACAACCCGCACTTGCTTAAAAGAAGTGTACGTGCAAGTGCATTTATTTGTCAAAATAAGAGAAATCTTATTTTTAAAAAGAATCAAAAACATAATTAGTGTTCTCAAGAATTTGAAAAAAAGGTTTCAAAAGATATTTTCTATCTCTCAAACAATGACTACAACTCTTTAAATAGAAAATGGGTCATTGTTTGAGGGAGAGAAAATGTGCTAATAAATAATATTTTCAAACAATCTTTCAAATCAAGTCACGAAAATTATACGAGAAAAAGTTTTAACTTCACGAATAATAATTTGAGGGGGAGCTAATTTATTTTAGATCCAAGGGCTTAAATTTTCATAAGTTAATAACTTTAGGTGTTTAAATATAATCTCAAGGATTGTGACTTAGGATTAAAACTACATACGATCAAATTTTGCCAACACCATAAGTTCTAAAAGGCTTAGGATTGTTTGGAAATAATTACGTTGTTTTAGGAATCTAGAAAAGGAAGATATGTTTTTGATTACACCAATAGTTCCCCAACCGGTTAATCACTAAATTTAATCTTGAAGAAGTAGTAAAATTTGATAAAAGAGGTTCACATAGGTATGATGATTCCTTTAGATAGTTAGTTTTCTGCAGAAAGAAGTGTGTACATTCGGGACTTAGTTGTCTCTAGTGTTATCATTTCGGCTACTTAGAGGGAATAATTGTTAACAATCGAGACTTAGCTGACTTTGCTGTTACAATTTACATCATTCTATTCTGAAGAACGCTCCACATCTACTCAACAAAGGATTCCGGGTTCGGGGAGAAGCTACTAAAGCTTCTAAAAGAGGAGAAAGATGCGATGGTCCACACATTGCTGCTTCAGACAGAGTGACAATACAAATTACTCTCAGGTTTTAGAAAAGGATTGGTCATGTCTCTTAACTCATCTTGTATAAATGGTGCAACTTCATGAATACATAGTGTTTGAGTATAATTTTTTCAAGAATTTTTCAATAAATTCAAAATCTTTTAAAATTATGTACTCAACACTATATCAGGTCCTCAATAATTGAGGGGGGGCTTAAGAAAATGTTCCAACAAAATCATGCTAGAACAATCTTCTCCCATGTGTTTTCAAATCTCAAATAGCCATTTTATTCCATTATGTTCAAAAAACATCATATGGTATGCTATTTTTGAGGGGAAGAAAAATGGACTAAAATGTAATATATGTGATCATAGTTGACTCAAGTTCAGCTAATCTCACTTATGTGCTAAACATTTTTTAATATCAAAGCACATATTAGGGGGATCAATTTTGGAAAGAGTGAAACCTTCAAGGTACAAATGTTTTGATTTATATCACAAAGTACCTCGATTGATTTTTAAATGATTTTATTGGCTACTATAGAAATACCAAAAGACCGACCATGTAATTACTTTAATGGAGATATGAGGCGGTTAAGTATAGGTATTAGTCCCATGATCCAACCAGAATTAGAGGGATCTACCTAGGGACATTCTAATATTTAGATTAGAAGTCCTTAGGTATAATATGAAAAAAGAAGTAAAGTGAGAAAAGGGAATAATGCGGACTAAAACAGAGCTAATACTGGAACAAACCCAACAAGGTGCTAGTGATGAAGTTTTGGTAAGCATTAAAGGGGTTGAAGAATGAAAAATAAATGTAAAGATAAAGGGTGAAAACAAAGAAGCTGGTATGCGTTTGTAAGCACTAGTCAAATTTATATATATATAGTATTAATCCCGTGACAATTCTTTTAATTCCCGATGAGCTAATTGCTTTCCAATGTTAGTGAGACATTCGACGCGATGTGTGCTCTCGTCTGAGAGATTCCTTAATTACAACTGTGTGGTGAGATGATAGTGTAAAGATAGGTTAAGGTATATAATTCTTGCATTTGTAGAAATGAGATACAATACGCTCGATGGCGGGGGTGTTAGTTTGTATGGTCTGATTGTGTTGGATTTAGACCGATGGGAAGTGATGTTGGTTGCTTTCTCGGTCGACCAAGTTAGTCCACCATAACGGAGATTGGGATGTGTCTGGTGGAATGGTTTAATGGATTGTAGGGCAATAATTCGGAAATCGCTAGTCAAGAATGAATTAAAAAGGATTTTTGAATTTTGAATTTACACTACGAATTATAAGATAGCACAATTAAACTATAGAGATAAACAATTATAGAATCAATTAAGAAAACGTTTTTAAGACTAATACGAAAGGATAATTAAATCCTAACTGAGACCTTAACACGTGAGCTCGAAAGAATAAAAATCTAGAAATTCTCGAAAGCAAACTTTTAACAATCATACAAATTTTTTATAACCTTTGAAAAAGATCAACAAATTTAAAAATAAAAATTTTTAGAATAAGAACTAGACTTTTGTTTTAAACTATTTTTGAATTTTTTTGTATGAATTCTCTTAAGAAAAGAAAGATATTATAAAAATAAACTTTTTCGCATAAAATTTATCAACGCACTACTTTTAACAAATTTTATACCTAAAAATCACAAATTTAAAAAGAAAATTTTAGGAAAAAGAATTAGAATTTTTTAACTATTTTTGAATTTTTTATGATTTTTTTAAAGAAAAATGAATTAACAAAAATAAACTTTTTCTAAAAATTAACACTAAAATTCTATTTTTATTTTTCAAAAATACTAGAGTGAAAAAGAAAATTTTAGGAAAAAGAATTAGAATTTTACAACTATTTTTCTATTTTCTATGAATTTTTTAAGAAAAAGAAATTACTAAAAATCTATTTTAATTCCTAGAAAATACAAATTTAACTGGAAAAATTAAGAAAAATGCTTTTTATCTACTAAAAAGGTGCAGAAATTTAATGGAATGAAAATGCCCAAATTTTATAAACCAATTGAACTTTAATTTTGCCAATTAAAAACTAAAACCTAATTTTATTAAAACTAAAATTAAAAATATTAAAACTATTTTATTATTCTAAAAAGTACAGGGTAGAAAGTGTAAAGAAAGAAAGTAAAGGGTAGGACTGATTGAAATTTAAACTCTAATGAAAACGGGCAACCCTAAACTATCTAGAAAATACAAAACAGACCCTACGACTTGGCTTATTTTGAGCTTATCTAAAAAGTGAAAATGAGCAAAAACTTAAAACTACAAAGTTGTACTTGGGCTTATACTCTACAACTTTAACAAAGACACTTTGAACTTTTATCAACTTAATAAGCTAGAAAATAAGCATTTCAAACTGTGTCACAGAAACTAAGGATTTGCTATCTTTTCTAGTTTTTGGCTTATTTCTTGCTTATTTCTTAATGAAAATGAAAACCAAAAGAAGCTATATGAAACTTAAGATGTATACTAGGGATTTCTAAAAAGAAATAAGCTGAGGGTTAACAAGATTAACAAGAAATTTGTTATTGAAAAGACTAAGATTCAGCTTAAAACTGAAATTAAGCTAAACCTAATAGGCTATCTAGCTTATTACTAAATCCTAGAAGCTAAAATTTTGCACATAAGCTCTCCTATTAATATTGAGTAAACCTAGATATAAGGAATCTTGAAATAACAGCTAGAAACTAGAAATCAAAAGAGAATAAGCTAGGAATCTAAGGTACTGCTATACTACTTTTGCAAGTTCAAATAAGCTAGACTAAAAGCTTAAAATGAAAATTAAGAGATTAATTTTGTAAAGCTAATGGAGTACTAATTAAATGCTTAATTCTAAACTCTAACTCCTAATTTTAAGAGCTAAAGAGTGGCTAGAAAAGTGATGAGCAACAACAGTATTAACTGTTGTTGCTGATATACTTGGCATTCACCTAGGTGCAAGCTAAATTTTAAAGTAAAACCTCTTTAAACAAACTACTTATATGTATCTAAACCTACATTAATCAAATGTGAGCTCTAAAATGGTAAGAATCACTAAAATCTTAAAACTACTTGAGCATTAAACTGCCCTGGTGCTGGCAAGGACTTTTTAAGCTCTAAATTTGGAAAATCTACAAACTAATCTTTAAAACCTATTTAGAACTTGATTACTTTGATAAACTCAACTGTGTAAAGAGCTTTGACAGAATATTGTTGACTTTTAGAGTCAAAATCTACTTAATCCAAACACTACTTAAGTCTAACTGTCTAAACTAATTTTTATTTAAAATCTATTTTAAAGCTAAAACTTCTAAATCCTTATATCTACTCAGACTTTCACTCACCTAATTAAGCTATTGTAACACTAAAACCTACAGCTTATTAATAGGAATAAGCTAGTTTATCAGCTAGCTTATACTACTTATAATGACAGAATTAAAAGCAATGAGAACTAAATGAATTCTAACTACAATTACTTAAAGACATTTTAATTTCTAAACTAACTAAACTATATTGAACAGGATTAAGCACAATTAGTCAAAGTAATAAGCTACTTGATTAAGCTATGAAATGCTTCAATGAAATGTAGAAGGTGAGACCTGTGAACTTGTAGTCTCTGAACTAGCCACTCTCTCTGAATGAGTGGCTTTAAGTCATAAACCTAATGGCTACCTTAGCCTCTAAACCAAAGACTTAAGCTCAATAAGCTGATTTGAGCTTATTACTCCATAAGCTTCCAAACTTGATCAATATGAATTCTAATGAACAAAATTGAACACTTAATAGACTAAAACAGTATTTAAAAAGCTTATAACAACTTGTGAACAACTTGAGAATTAGAGAAAACTCAATAAGCTACAATGAGCTTATTACAAGCTTATTGATTAAAAACGGCTTATTACATGAAAACTTGTAAACAAACTCAGTACAATTTTTATTGCTTTTAACAAGGAAAGTACAAGATATGAATCAAAGAGTACAATTGACTTGAAAAACTTTAAAAGCTTAATTGAAAAATGAACAGTACACGTAAGAGGAAATTACAAAGAAAAAGTTGAACTCTCTAACTACTAACTAACTAACTCCCTAAAATCGAATTAAGAGCTCCTATTTATAGTTGAGAGTGAAGAGAGGATGAGAGCTTCAATCCTTTATAGCCGTTGGATCTCTTTAGTTTGAATCTTAACCGTTTGATGTCTTGGATGATGTGTTCGGACCAATAGAAGATTGCCACGTGTGCAAAGTGATGTGGAAGTGGTAAAATACGAGGTAAAGAAGAGAAGGGAGAAGCAGGGAAGGATTTAGAGTGGTTTGGGTTTTTGTTGAGATTTTGGCGGGAAAAGAAGTTATGGTAGTTAGGGAAAGGTTTAGCCGCGTGTTTGATTTTGAAACTTTGAGTTATATGCACAACTAGCCCTTGTGTTTTCTTTCTATAAAGTGTAGTGCAAAATTAGTTTGAATTTTGACAGTTCTGGCCCTTGTAGTTGCTATTTTTTTTTCTCTTTATAAACCAACTTTCCAACTTTGACATCTTTGGTCCTTTGACTTCAAAACATCCAAATGAGCCCTTGAACTTTTGAAAACTTGTCATTATTAATCCTTTGACTTCAATTGGGTCTTCATTGACTTTCCTTTCTTGTTGTCGGGTTGATCCGGCTTTGATATTGGCTTCAAATCTCTCTCTTGTACTTGTCTTTTCTGTTTCTTGTCGGTTTTGGCTTGTTTTTGCTCTTTTTGACTTTATTATCCTTTCCTGCACATTAAGACACAAAAGCACACATATTTCCATCTTTTGGCATGTTTTCTTGGCTTTTATTGGCAAAATCCCGGGTATTTATTATGTACAATTTAACACTTATCAGTAAACTAGGAATAGTTTGCTTTTTCTTTTAGTATAAATACCCCTTATGGCCCCTCATGGCTCTCCATGAGGGGTGGTAGATGTTCACTTGTATTTTTCTCTTTTCTCTTCTAATCTAATATTTCTTTTTTGTGTCCATCTCACCATCTCTCTACTTTCTCTCACTAAAACTAACAATGATTCATCTTATGTATTTTGATCAACCAAGACCCCCCGAAAAAGTGTTTTGTATCACGCTTCAAGTTATATTGGGTATCCGCATAATGACTCTATCTTCCAGTTAATTTCTGGCAAGGGATAACAATCTTTAGGACAAGCCTTATTAAGGTATGTGAAGTCTACACACATCCGCCAGTCCCTATCATGCTTTTTTACCAACACTGGGTTGGATATCCAGCTATGGTAGGTTACTTCCCTCATTATGCCGGCTTCCACCAGCTTCTGAACTTTTTCCATAATGAACTTGCTTTTTTCCGGGGCTTGGCCTTGTTTCTTTTGCCTGACCGGCAGTGTGTTTTCTTTTATTCCCATCTTGTGTTCGGCCAGTGCTCTGGGAACACCTGTCATGTCTGTCGGTTTCCATGCAAAAACGTCCATATTAGCTTCTAACACTTCACATATGGCCTTTTTTCCTTTGGTTGACAAGTTTTCGCCTATCATTATGGACTGCTCTGGGTATTCTGGGTTGATGGCTACCTTCAAATTCTCTACTGGTGCCGGTGACAGGGCTATTGCTTGGCGAACCATTTGGATTTCAAGAGATTTAGCCCTTTTAGTCTTGATTGTGCCCACTCCCGCTCGTGTTGGAAATTTTATCATACCGTTGGTGATGGATGACACTGTTCCTAGGGTACGAATTCCCGGCCTCCCAAGGATACCATTGCACTGGGAGGGTTACCTGACTACCAAAAATTTCATCCACACCGTGGATTGGTACGGATATTTTCCCAAGGATACCCGTAAGAGAATTTATCCCAACGGCCAGGTGATTTCTCCCGATAACCCCACCTAAGGTGTAGCTGTTGGGATCAAGTTACATCGTATCTCCGGCCTCATTCAAAAGAAAAAAAATGCTCGTACAGTATTTCTGAGGCGCTTCCCCCATCCACAAACATTCGGCGAATGTCATGTCTGCCTATTTCGACACATATGACTATGGGGTGGTCTTAGATATCCATGTTGCTAAGCGGAGGGAAAGATATGTTTAGCTGTGGTGGTGTGTGTACTATCGACCATGGGCCAACATTCCTTCCCAAGATTGGACCATAAAGATAGTGGCACCTTTGTCCTTTTGGGCCGTTTCAGTCTTTTTTGCCGTCTTGTTGGTACTTGCTTTGTTACTACCTTGCTTGATTTCTTTGATTAGATGTGCCAGTTGTCTGGATCCTACAACCTCCTCAATTTGTCTCTTCAGGTACAAGCAATCGTTAGGGTTATGACCCTTGTCTCCATGGAAGTCACAATATTTATTTTTATTGATTCCGATGCCCCTGGCATTGGAAGAGGGGCGGTGAAAGTTCCCTTTCCAACCTCCATGGCGAGTATTTATTTGGGGGTCTTTGCGAGTGGCGTAAACTGATCATTCCTCCTGTCCCTTGGATGTTGTTTGAAGTCTTCCTTCCACTCAAACCCTTTCTCTGGGCGTGGTTTTTGGAAATCAGGTTGTTTCCAGGGTTGATTTTTTCTTTTAGACTGGTTAGTCGTTGCTTTTTCTCCTCAGATAAAAGCTTTTGTCACACTCATCATTTCATCCACTGTCTTAGGGATGTTGTCATTCAACCTCTTGATCAACCCTGGATGTGTTATTCAATGTATGAATCCATAGATTCTCATAAGTTCTGGGGCTCCTTTAAACATCAAGCTTTCGCTTGTGTAACGTTCTATGAAGGCTTCTGTGGATTCTCCTTCCCTTTGCTTCACATGATGTAGTTCAACCGGATCTCTGGTGTATCTCTTCTGCTGAAGGTAATGGGTTAGGAATTTTTTCCTTAGATCCTTGAAGCTGTCAATGCTCTCGGGAGGTAGTTCATCAAACCATAATCGGGCAGACCCTAGCAAGGTAGCGTTGAACATATGGCACCAAGTGGGCATTTCCTATCTTTCCACTTTGGCAACCATGGTGAAGGTCTTTAGGTGATCCTTCGGGTCACCCGTTCCATCATATGTCTTGATAGTGGACGACATTCTGATTCGTTTAGGAAAAACAAACTTGTTGATTCTTTGAGTGAAGGGCGTGGTCAACTCCTCGTCCTAAGGTTCAGACAAGTCTTCGCCCTCATTCCTCCGGGTTTTCCTCGACTTCCTCTTCCAATGCCTTCCTCCGGCGCTATCCTCACTTTCCAAGAGTTCGTTACTTGAGTTGGCCCATTTGCGCCTTCGATATTCCTATTCATTTTCTCGTTGACGCTCGTTAGAACAAGTGACATAGCTTCGTATGAGTTCTCTCGTATCTTTCCTTTTTTTGCTCTTGCCTTTTGGCTCCAAAGTGAGAGAACACACTTGCCGACCGCAAGGATGCTTGTGACGGGGATCTTCTACCTCGTCCCCTTCTTTCTTCTGATCCTAACCGGGAGAATACACTCCTGGCCCCGGGCTGGCGAAGGAGACTTTTAGACTTCTTTTTGTTTTTCACCTCTCCTCTTTATCTTTTTGTGACGTAATGCACTTTCAGTTTCTTGCTCAATGTCTTTGCGATACGTCAGGCGGCTGCGGACATCTTTCAACTTTTGACTATGCGCTTTTTCTGCCATGAACGACAATATTTGTGCATAGTGTTTTTCACAGAATTCACGCATGGCCGACGACGTAGCTGAGCTTGTGGGAAAATGCCGCGGGATCCCTTCCTCTCCGTTGACAGTATTACGGACGGATATGTCTGCATTAGGGGTTTCTTCCACATCGGGGCTCATGTTCTTAGGACGTAGTTGTGTATTAGTCACACGGATGGCGCCACTTGATGATACAAAAATGAGACGGTATCACTTGAAGGCTAAATAAGGGGATTATTCGTTAGTTAGCAAAATATAATTAAAATGGATTAGTACTAACTTGAGCGGCGGTCCTGCTAAGATAAACAACCGTTAGTCTCACCGTAGGAGGGGGTCCCATGATCGACCTTGGGAGTGAGAATTAGTATGGATGTAAATCCCAACGAGTCTGGATGGTAAATCGATTACGATCGAAGATTATTGAGTTTGAAGGGAGGAAATTTGGATTGGGATTGAAAAAGTCAATTTAGCTGATAACTTGACTAAATCGGTTTATAGAAAAAAACCTAAAAATTTATGAATTAAACTAGAAAACGAAGGCCCGAAATCCCCGAATACCCGGATCAAAAGGGGAAAACCATAAAATCTTTAAAAATAACCCTACGGAAACTTTGTTTCACTTCTAAACTACTCTACCGGGTCAAATAACGAAGAATGACAAATGACTAGACCGAAAACGGAGTTTCGTTGAACCAAAAACGATCAAAAAACAAACTCCCCGAACCCCGACCGTTCCTTTAAACCGAACAAAAATTTGAAAATGACCCATACGAAAACTTTTATATTTTTTTTCCTACAAACTATAATGATAAAAAAAGTAAATTTTCTAAAAAGCAAAAAATTTTTGATAATTTTTTTCGTATTTTTTATAATAAATCAACTTAAAAGACTAAATTAAATTATAAAAAACTATAAACTTTTACAAAAAATTCCTGAAAATTTTTTTCTAAAAATACTTTACATACTATACAGGTTCTATTACGAAAAATGAAAAACCAAAATAAGGCTGTGGAAATAAGCCCCCCAAAAAACCGAGATGCCGAAGAGCTTATTAAGCTAAAAGGGGAAAACCCCTTTAAAATACCACAGCCCTGAGTCTTAAGAAACGAAAAAACCCTAGGGCGCCAGTGGTTAAGTGTGTGTTGTGTAAAGGGGAATGTATTGCTTGATCCCCCCCCGGATTTTCGAGTCTTGCCACCCACAACCGAACCAAGTATCTTCCCCTTTTTTTTTTGAAAACTCAAAGAAGCAAAGTTGTTAAGCTCGTGGGGCTTAACAACTTTGTCAACTAGAGCTTTTGCTGAAAACCACTAAATAAGCCTAAAAATAAGCTCAAACTTTGACAGTTTGGCTTATTAAGCTAAAAAACCAATTTTTTTGCTAAGTCTTTTGGACTTAGGGTCGAAATAAGCTAAGACCAAGACTAAGGTAAGCTAAGATGGGCTAAACTAATCTAATTAAGCTTAAAAGTCTAAAAGCTTAAGGGCCAATAAGCTGTGGGAAGCTTATTTAGCCAGAAAAGCTTAAATAAAGCTTAAAGATGCTAAAAATGCTTAAAGCTAAGATAAATAAGCTAGACAAAGGAAATAAGCAAACTAATCTCTCTAACCTAGCCTAAAAACTCTTGGGAAACAGTTGGGGCTTATGGGATAGGCTGAATAAGCCAAAGTCAAAAATAAGCAACCCTTCAGCCCAAGGGGTTCAAGAACAGCCAAAGGGCATATTTGGACTTGAAAATAAGCACACAAATGAGGCTTATAAGAGCTGAAACTGAAGAGGCCTATAGAAGAGCCTATAAGCTCTTAAAATAAGCCAAAAACTTGGGCTTAAGTTGGCTTAAAGGCTGAGAACAATAAGCCTAAAGTTCCCCTTTTGCACCAGGGGAACTTTAAGGCAAAGCTCAAGGGCTTATTTGACAGCTTATTTTAAGCTGTCAAATAAGCTCTAAAATCACAAATAAGCTTTGACAGATTGAGTATTCTATCTAATGGACTTATGCACAAATTTTGGACTTGTAAAAACCCTTTTTACTTGCTTATTTTTGGCTGTGAAAAAGCTCTTTTGGCTTTTTACAAACTGTGACAGGGATGCTTGAGTAAATTTGACTCACAAAGTAAAGAGGACAAAGGGCTTGGACAGCCCCTTTTTAACACACAAAATGCAAACTTTTTTGATGTATAAACTCAAACCACAAGTGCTTAATCAAATAAGCACTTGTGGGATTCTTAAAACCTTAACAGTTTCAAAAGAGGTTTAGAAAACCTTGGAAAACAATTTTTCAACTAAAAATGTTTTAAAAACAGCCTAAGAATGACTTAAAACTTGTGTTCAAATTGACCAAGTAACCTTAACCCATGCCAAAACCCTTTTTTGACCCGTTTTGGTCCTGTGCCAAACACCCCTTTATCTAAAAACTGTCAAACCAAAGAGTGGTTAAAATCCATTTTTAAACTAAAACTTAAAAAACCTTTTATCTACTTCTACTTATTTTAACCTACTTAAGCTATTTTAAAACTAAAAATCCTAGCTTATTAAGAAAAATAAGCTAGTTTCTCAGCTAGCTTATCACCCTATTATGACAGTTTTTAAGAAATAAGCTAATGTAGGACAAAATTATGCAATAAAAACTCACAACAGCCAAATAACAACTCTAAACTAATGTATTTGTAAAGATAAAAAGCAAATAAGCTAATTCCTTAAGCTAAAAGATAAGCTAAATGAAAAATGGAAAATTGAGACCTTGGATTTTTGTTGTCTCAGAACCAAGGCCACTCTTTCTGAGTGAGTGGCCTAGAAAACCTGTCCTAATGGCTCCCAAAGCCTCTAAACCTGAGTCAAAAGCTCAATAAGCTCTTGGGAGCTTATTACTTCAAAAAGCTTCCAAAATGCACTCAAATGGACATTTATGAACTGAATTCCATTTAAAACAGTATGAAAGGGCTTATAACAAGTTTTGAGCTAAATTAGAGCTTATTGGCAAGAATAAGCTCTAATGAGCTTATTGAGAGCTTATTGAGTAAAAACGACTTAAATTTTCATTAAAACTGAAAATTTCAATTGCATAAAAGACATTAACATAAAAACACTTTAAACTACAATAAAAACTGAATTAAAACTTAATAAAACTGAATGTAACTTGGTATATTTGCCACAATGGCTTACAAGGCTATTTATAGCCGAAAAATAACTAAGTCTTCTTTTTCTTTCTCTTCTTGTTGTGTTTGTTTGTAGACACACAAACACAGGTGTGTTTGTTTTGTGAGAGGTTTAAAACCCTTAATCTTGGCCCTTCAATCTTTAAAATCAATCCTAGTCGTCGACTTTGGTCTTGGGGGGTGTGGGATTGCCAAGTTGGCACATATGTTGCTGGGAAAGGTAGTGGAGGAGGGGGAAATCGATTATCCATGGTGGTGGTGAATGTTCGTGAGGTAAAAACGGGTATAAACACCCGTGAGTGTGTTTGGGAGGGAAATTCGAGCGGGAAAAGAAGTTATGGGCTGTAACAGAGTGTAAGTTTTATCATTTGGCAAAAATAGCCCCTCTAGGTTACTTGTGTGTTTGCACACATGGTCCTTGTGGTTAAATAACTTTTGGGGACTTGGCAAAACAAGTCCCCAAGAGTTATGCAACTCTTTGCATCCATCGTCCCTTTGGTGTACAAGTTAGGGGTGTTGGCAGAACTGCCCCCCCACTTGTTACTTTGAGCAAATTGCAAAATTAACCCTTCTCTTTTCTTTTCCTCTTTTCTTCTTTTTATATAAGTTTAGGGTTTGGCAATTTCAGCCCCTAAACTTATATTTCTTGAACTTTGGCCCCGGGGTTGACTTGGGTTGACTTTGACTTTGACCAGTTGACTTTTCTGTTGACTTTTTGACTTGATTGACTTTCCGGCTTCGATTTGGCTTTGTCTTTCACAGTCTTTTCCATTCCGAGTCCAGTTTTGTCGTTTTGGCTTTGTTTTTCGTCCTTTTCTTGGTTATCCGTTCCTGCACAATACAATTAGCAAAACAAGCGTATCTTTGGCATTTTAAGTCCGTTTTTGGTTATTTTAGCTTGTTTTTAAAGGTAAAAGGTATGTGTATTTAAGCACATACCAAAAGCTATCAGAAGAAACTCAACCTCACAAAGCCTGACACGTACAGATCCAATCTGAGAAGACAAGACGCTTATACACCATACTCCGATCCAAGAGGATTCATCTACGAGAACAAAGACAAGAAGAACAGATTGATGCGCATTGACGAACTACACAAGTTCAGCGATGGTACTCTAGATGACGTTCGGACTGCTCTAAATGATCGCCTCAAGGGAATTAGAATGGAGTATTTGCCACAGACTTTTTGGAGCCAACGTGACAAAGCAAACGCAAGAGCTATGATCCAGGCGATTGACAAGAGGCTAAAGACAAGGAGGATAATGAGGAGTTTGGAGAGATTTGTCGGTGGACGACCTTACGGGGGTGACCTACGGCTTCTACAAAGGACCATATGATTTATCATATGTTGTTCTCATCTTAAAAAGGTCAATCCTCGTAAATACACTTATCTTGTGAATATGTTCATTATTAGTGTAGACTTTTTGGTGAATAATTAAGATGTGCTCGAGTACAAATTTTTCAAGAATTTCTCAGTAAATTCAAAATTTTCAAATAATTGTACTCGGCATCATCTTATAAACCCTCAAAAGTTGAGGGGGAGCAATAACATGTTCCAATCTGCTATCATATCTCATTTTGTCCCCGAACGGTTAATCAATTGATATCCAAAATATCAAGGGATTAACATTTTGGATAAGGGGAGAAAATGTGATTAACCTGGACTTAATGAATACTGACAGAAGTGATCAAATAAAATGGACTCAATGCACTCCATACCTAGCATGTACTACGATTACGATGCACATGTTAAGGGGGAGCTTTTAGTGATAATGAAAAACTCTCAAAGTGTAAATCTTTTGATATTTATATCAAACACTTTGATTGAAGTTTTCAATGTTTTTGGAAGGATCGTGATGAAATACCCAAAAGACCGACCATGTTCTTAAATTTATGAAGTTATAAGGCGGTTAGGCTTAGGTTTTCAGATCCCATGATCCAGCCAGAACCGGAGGGATCTACCCAGGGATATCCCACTAGTTAGTGTAGAATCCTTAGAGTATGATTAAAAAAAGGAAAAAAAAAGTGAGAATAGGAAAAATGCCGACTTAGATGAGCTAACACGGCAAACCCAACAAGGTGTTAGTTATGAAGTCTCGGTATGCATTGAAGGGGTTGAAGAATGAAAAAGAAAAGTAAGGATAAAGGGTGAAAATAAAGAAGCCCTCCATACACTTAGGCAGAAACCGGGTCAATACATATGCTGTCAGAAACACTCAGTGTTGTCTGACATTGAAGACAGTCATGGACCCAGTGACGCTATGCACAACCCCTCCCAGCTACTCAAAGTCAGAAAGACTTTGTTTCAAAACTCACGGAGATACACTCATTTCTATTGACTTTCTCACTCCGAGTTAGTTGATATTGAAAAGGTGGCACTCAGCTCCAGCCTCCGATCACTAAAATCAAAGTGCACTATTGAGTCTAGAGCCAAAAGAGATCATCCATAAATCTCATTAGGACACTTGTCAAATTATACTTGCTAAGTCACACAATGTGAATTACAAGATACATTTTAAGAGTCCTTCGCATTATCCTTGTGATTTTGCCAGAACATCAGAGTGAATTTATTCACAATGAAGATGGAAATCCTGCTTGAGCCAACATCAAACAAGCTCATGGTAGGTAACTTGTGCGATTCTTTATGAATCAAACTTGTGACAACTGGAAAGAAACGATGGTGCGATTCTATAAGAATCAAACTTGTTCCAGGAAATGGATCAACGGTTGTTAATGAATTTTTGAAATGATAAACACTCTCGGTGTGTCACAAAAACAATTTTGTAAGTGATACACCGATTGATTTTCAAATCAATTTTCTATATCAATCGGTGAGATAGTAACTCACTGGTTCACTCTTATCGTGTTGTCTGCTTTGAGACGTTCCGATAATGAGAACATGCTGAGTACGATGAATCTAATACTTATGTGTTAGAAAGAGTCAATACTTCAGCTGGAAATCCTGTCAAGAAGATTCTTCTTAAATTGAATCTATCTGATCACAGGTCGATCCTCACGGATCTGAAGGTTTCTCCAACCAAACCTGGACGAATGACAAAGCCATATTCGTCCCCCCGCTTTATTACTAACTGTTCTATGCAGGCTATTTAAAGATGGTGGTGGAGGTTCCTGATTCCAGCTGGCTCACAAGATCCATAACCACATGCTCATACCCGACCGACAAACATAAAGACATCATGAAAGCTCAAGTACATGTTTCAAAGACTTCCGCTACTCTGATACCACACATCTTTCTAGAAGTGTCAAAGTGTTAAAGTTAAAGAATTTCAAGAAAGATGCAACATTAAAGCTTTTCAAGAATGGTATGAGCATGTCGGTCCAGAAGTCGCAAGTCCACAAGATGGCAAAGTTACAAGATGGTGTAGAGATTGTGCTTGGTTGATGATCTCAAAGATGCTCAAGATCACAATGTCAAATACAAGTTCAAGGAACAAGCTCAATCCAAGAAGTCAATGATCACTACAACATATTCACAAGAGAAAGTCAAGAGTGCGAGCTAAAATACTAAGGAAAGAAGCATATAATGCTAGGTTATTTAAAGTTTGTAAAATGAGAGTGACCTCCCTTAAGGGGAGATTGTTGGAAACACGAAAAGTGTCGGTCACTTCCAAGTTGTAACAGGTCTTAGCTCGTAGTTAGTATAATGATTAGATTAGTAATCTAGTCCGGCCCAAGGCCCATGGGTGACCCAACTAGGCCCATGGCCGGCCATGGTTAGGCTATTTATACACCCTCTCCTAGTCTTGGAGAGGGTTGGTTGTTCCATTTTTCCATAACACTTCATTAATACATTCATCCATTTTCCATCTAATTTCTCTCTAACATCCCAACCCATATCTCACCCTTGTTCTTGGTTGATCTTAAGATTACTAGTATTCTTCAGTTGGGTTGTTATATTTACGCAGATTAGGGTGCGTTTGGGTTGTAGAAGCAGATTAGTGTACGTTTGGTTCTGCGTCTAACAACAGTTAGAGTGTTTGGAAGTAGGTTTAACAGCAGTTGGAGTGTTTGTTTTTGTGGTTATAACAACGTAGGGTGCGTTTGACAGTGAAACAGATTTGGGTGCGTTTGGTACAGCTTTAGGTGCGTTTGATTTCGGCGTTTAGGGTGCGTTGGGTTTAAGGATAGCACCACAGGTGCGTTTGGGTTATCAGTCACGCACTAAAGGTGCGTTTGGTTTAGCAGTCTCGCACTAAAGGTGCGTTTGGTTTGGCAGTCTCGCACTAAAGGTGTGTTTGGTTGAACTAAAACAGATTAGGGAGCGTTTGGTTGTGCAGAAACTCCATAAGGGAGTGTTTGGTTGAGCAGGAAACACCGTAGAGGTGTGTTTGGGTGAGCAGGAAATGCATAGGGCGTGTTTGGGTGAGCAGAAACAACCTTTAGGGTGTGTTTTGATTTATATAAATCAATTAATAAATATATCATAAGATTTTATAAATATAAAACCGGATTTAATGGTGGTTAATGGTTAAATAAATGTGTCATATATTATTTAGTCTCGCCTAATTATATATAGTGATCACACGAGTAAATTGCAACACGAATAGATTGAAAAAGGATTAAGTTATATAAATTTTAAGATTGTTAATTTGTAATATTTCAATAACCGGATAAACAAACGGAAACTATACTTTTCAAATGGGATAACTATTTTAGCAAACCGTCAAGGAAACAATATACTAGATTATAAAATATTATTTTATATTTTATAATTGTCAACTGGAAATTAACATCATAACCTTTGTAAAAGCTTAAAAACATAACATACATGATTTATAACTTTAAAACGTACGTTTACTTTTATGCTAAGAACTTTTATTTATTTAAGTGGTGATTTTCTAAAACGTGTCGAATTATTTTGTTTAATCATTTACTCACGTTTCTTAAATAAAATTTGCAAAGTATTATATATTTCAAATTATTCTTTTGATTGTTTGTCTTATTATATAATTCACCATATGAATTATATAATTGCTTATTTTTCATATGTAATATATACGGGATATATTACATACTCTGCTACATGATTCATCGTATGAATTATATATGCGTTTTGATTTATTTATTTAACCAACCACCAAACTATTTTAAAAAAAAAAAACAACTTTAATCTAAATCTTTTTAACAACGTGTCGCGTGGTGACTCATTCATCGATAAACCAAGTACATTATCCCAGGCTATTGGTTTTCCTAGCCGTTAAGATAAACCGCAACTTCTTGGTCGAGCTGTTCCAGTTTCCGTTTTGTCTGGCGCTTATATGCGCATTCCCGCCAATCGTTCTACAACATCGATGTGAGTTTATAGCCCCTCTTCACTAGTTTTTAGCATTTACACTACAATCTCCGGGGAGAAATACATTGCTCGATACAAATTTGTTTACGTGTTCGTTTACAATATCATTGCAGAACTATTCTACAACACTTGGTTTACATCTTGATTTTGCAATTCATTACAAACACAATTACATGGTTGATTACAAACTTGGTTTCATACTTTGTCACATACTCATTTGCATACACGTTTACGAAATTGTTTACATACTCATTACAAACTCAATTACTTGATTTATATCACACTCTTTTCTACTTATGGATTTAAGTACTCAAAGCTATTTACGAATACAATGGTTAATTTTTATTGGACACAAGTGTTTTCGGTTATCATCTCCTGTTTACATGTGCCTAAGTAACTAAACCCACCATTGCCCATTATCATGAACTGTTAAATTCTTGACCGGAGGACCGGTTGAGGAAGCGCGAGTGTATAAATAGATCTATTTGGGATTGACATCCCTGTTCGGGTGAGTAGCTCTCACTAGTTTCGACCGTACTGAAACACGAATGCATACATGTCGGAACAATTTGGATGTTACGGGTTTGAACATCTACACGGGCCTTTATTTGCATTAAATTGCATACATAGATGTCGAGCTTCAGTGTCATGAGCTTAGCGCAACAGTAATAGGTAAAAGAGGTGGAGCAAGAGGAGGAAGAGGTGGTGGCAGAGGAGGAAGAAGAGGTTGTGTAAGAGGATCCACTAGTGGACTAAAGGTATGTTTATACTTGTAATCTATGTTTATATTGTTATAACTTGTAATCTATTATATAGTTGACTTATATGGAATGTATTTTATTGTATAGTTGATGGATGAAGATGATATTAGGCAAAGTATGGAAGATGAATATATGCAAGGACTTTTGGACGAGCAAGATGATCTAAGGAAAAAGCAAGAAAAAGAACACTAAGATAAGCTAGATAAAGAAGCTTTGCAGCAAGCAATGGAGGAAGAATTCATGTTTGAGAGAATGGATTTGGAAAGGGAAATAGAGGAGCAACAATAGGAGGCTATGATGGATCTATTAAATGACTACAGATTCCCTGACTAAGAAGATTCCATGGATGTTGAAATGTATAACAGAACCAAAGCATTAATAAACTTCATGGTGAACACTCAGGAATTTGTAACACATGGTCAACCATCTTCTGTTAAAGTTGCAAGTGTTTAACCAGCTCAATCTGAACTTGCATTTGCTAAAGGTCTAAGTGTTCAACCTGCTCCATCTGTACCTGCAAGTGATAATGCAGCAAAGAAGGAAGAAAAAAGAATAAGGAGTGAACCAGATGTACCTTTTAAAATA
This sequence comes from Tanacetum coccineum, assembly GCA_026074375.1. Taxonomy (NCBI): domain Eukaryota; kingdom Viridiplantae; phylum Streptophyta; class Magnoliopsida; order Asterales; family Asteraceae; genus Tanacetum; species Tanacetum coccineum. The sequence goes on along the minus strand of BQNB010018763.1, from coordinate 47,541 downwards.
TATCACAAAAACAGAGGAAGGTCAGAGAGAATTAGAAACATGCAAGAAAAGAAGTTTAAATTTGATGCATAAGGCACAGGATCAACAGCTGAAAGAGCTTTTGATGTTAGTCCTTGATGGTTTAGTTAAGTATAATTTAGACCTTGAAAGACATGCTTAGAGCATGCGTCCTTGACTTCGGGGGAAGTTGGGGCATTCATCTTCTATTGGTAAAGTTTTCGTATAACAATAGTTATCATTATAGTGTAAGATGTGCGTCGTTCGAGGCTTTGTATGGTAGAAAATATCGTTCCCTGATTATATAGGCAGAGATTGGAGAGGGTCAGTTGATAGGACCTGAGTTAGTGCAAGAGACCACTAAGAAGATCTCACAGATTAAGGATAGACTTAAGGCTGCGCGTGATGGTCAGAAAAGTTATGCTAATAAGAGGAGGAAGCCTCTAGAGTTTAGTGTAGGTGACTATGTCTTGCTCAAAGTGTCGCCTTGGAAAGGTGTGGTACACTTTGGTTAGAAGGGGAAATTAGCACCTAGGTTTGTTGGACCTTTCGAGATCATTGAGAAGGTAGGCCCAGTGGGCTATCGGCTAGATTTGCTTGAGGATTGAATGGTGTTCATGACACGTTTCACGTGTCGAACCTTAAGAAGTGTTTGGCTGATCCAACACTGCAAGTGCCCTTGGATGAAATCTGAGTTGATGATAAGTTGAATTTTATGGAAGAGCCTGTGGAAATCTTGGAATGAGAGGTTAAGAATTTGAAGCGGAGTAGAATTGTCATCGTCAAGGTTCGGTGGAATTCGAAACGTGGGCCTGAATTCATGTGGGAACGTGAAGATTATCCGCATCTGTTTATTGATGTCAGTAGTTGAATTTCGGGGGCGAAATTATTTTAAGGGGGTTGAATGTAACCCTTGCCTCTTTTGTGTTTAGAATATTCTAATTTAGTCCTTCGACTATTCGACGTTTATCAGTTTTATTAGAATATGTATCGTGTTAACGTTGGTGAAATTATGAGATTGAGGTATTTTATGGTTTATGATGTATAATAATCCTTTTTAGAGGGTATTATTATGTTAATTATGTTCCGGGTGGTTTGACCTGTGAATTGTGAGAAATGCCAAAAACTAGTCCTGACACGTCTGATAATGTCCAAAGTGAGTTTTGTTGAAATAAAACGTGGAAATATGTCAAGTAAATACTCTAAGTTATTGGAAAAGTATTTTTAAGATGAATAAAAATGATAAGTAACTTCGGGAAATATTTTTCGATCACGGTTTTCGAGATTTAAGTGAACCCGACACAAAAACGAAGACACCCGAGCCCCTTGGATCCCTTGCCGCGGGTTTTAGACTCTTGGGAGACAAGATGACATTTTTTAGGGCCTTGGTCTTTTACTAGTACAAGTCTTGGCATATATGCATTTGGATGCATCCTAAATCACACATTTCTCATTTACAAACTTCACACTCTTTCTCTCTTTTCTCCTCTTTGGTTCGTCCGACCCAAACAACACACAAACACATATTTTTTGAAACTTGATCAAAAATATGAAGAGTCTTGGAGTATTGGGTTGATTATAGTGCTCGGGTTATTGTTAAAACAACGTTTGGGTTGTCCGGTTCGCGTCAAAAATTATTTTGAAGACCATTCTTGTAAGTCTTTCAAATTTAAATTTTAGTTGTCCTTTTGGGTTGTTAATAATGCATAGATGTTAGTTGTACGGCCCGATTGTTTAAAATCGAAAGCGAAAAGTTTAAAAATGATTATTTATGGTGCGTTTGGTTCGAAAATGTAAGGAAAGAAAACGAGGTTTTGTTAGTTTTTATATTGTGGTCGTGATGGTTGAAAAACATATATTTGCTATGGAAGTTAAATTATGTATGGCTCTTATTAGCTTATTTTTAAGCTTATTGGACTTAACGGCCCAATAATCATCAATGAGCCATGGCTTATTTGATGGGTTATTGTGGTTCGGGTTACTTATTTACTTATTATTTGAGCTTATGTATACTAATGAACTTTGGTTTTGGGCTTATGATGGTAATAATTGGCGACTATGTGTTGTGTTCTTGATTTGGGACATCACTCAAGGTTGTATTGAGGTTGAAGGTCATTATGTCACTTTTTATTTATGCATCTTAGTATTTCTATATTTTGTATCTTGTGTTATGATTGATCATTATGTTACATTCTTGTGTTTCCGCCCTATGACGGGGTGTGACATAATGGTTATCAGAGCCAAGGTTATAAAGAACTAGGTGGTTTGGCCTAGACTATAACCTAGGAACCTTCATATAGTTGCGTTATAGGATCTATGTGAACGGTGTTCCGCTTATACGTGCTTAGGTGGTTATATGGTATATAGCATTAGTTAAGTCATTCATTTGAAATGTGTGAGCCTAATACTAAGTACCACTGGGAAAGGATACGGGTATAAATGCGGTGGCCAACGTATTTGTAAAGTATCAAGGACCTCACGATATTTTAGTTATTATCGTTCGCACAAATCGGTGTTGACACCTTAGGACCGCATTAAGCGTAGTATAGTGTATTAAGTTATCCTATACGTATTGACCATCATGCCTACCTAACGTTGCCCATGTTCTCCCTTGTGTAGATAATGCCGCCAACGATGATGGCCCGAAGTACTGTTCGGCCTGCTGCCGCATCATGAGGAGGGGGGATAGACGGGTGATCGAACCGACATAGTAGGTTGGTGGTTTAGGACTAGATGTCATTCTCGTTTTTGTAGGGTGTGATCGAGGGTAATGGTAGGATTGATGTCAAGGTGGCCAAGTAGGTTGTCAGGGGCTAGTGGAGGTTTGATGATGGTGTTAACGACGTCGCCGACTTCTCCACCATCATTGCACAGCAAGTTGAAAAAATTTATTCCCACTATTGTTGACCAAGGTAAGGCGAATAAGGTTAAGAGGTCAAGGAAATGGTAGGAATCAAAATGGCAATGCCGTCAATGACAACATCCGGGGTGATGTTAGTAGGGGTTGTACCTATAAGGAGTTCTTAGCTTGTAATCATAAGGAGTATGATAGTAAGGGAGGTGCTATAGTGTATACCTGTTGGAATGAGAAGATGAAGTCAGTTCAGGATATGAGTGGGTGTAGGGATAGTCAGAAGGTGAAGTACACTGCTGGTTCATTTGTTGGTAAGGATCTCATATGGTGGAACTCTCAAATCCACACATGAGGTCGGGAAGTCGCTGTAGGTATGTCTTCGAAAGACTCTAAGACTTTGACTAGGGAAGAATTTTGCCTGAGTAATGAGATGCAACAGTTGGATACTGAGTTGTGGAATCATGTCATGGTTGGGGCTGGTCATGCTGCGTATACTGATAGGTTTCATGATTTAGCTAGGTTAGTTCCTCACTTAGTAACCCCTGAAGGTAAGAGGATTAAAAGGTATGTGTATGGCCTTGCTCCATAAATTCGAGGAATGGTAGCAGCAACAGAGCCAAAGACCATCTAAAAGGCCATGCAGATAGCTAGCACATTGACTGATGAAGCCTTTAGGAATGGATCCATTAAAAAGAACCCTGAGAAGAGAGGAAATTAGGGAGAACCTAGTAAGGATAGGAATGAAAGGGAGGATAACAAGAGAACTAGGACTGGAAATGCCTTTGCTACAACCACGAACCCTATTAAGAAAGAAAACATGGGTGCGGTACCCAAGTGTACCACCTGTAACACTCACCATCCACCTGAGGCGCCCTATCGCGCATGTTTCAACTATAACCGTCCAAGACATTTTGCTAAGGATTGTAGAGTGGTACCTAGAAATGAGAACCCCATCAATGCTAGAAACCCAATTGTTAGGGCTTGTTACGAGTGTGGTAGTACTGATCATATCAAGTCAACTTGTCCTAGGTTGAATCAGGCTCAAAGGCCAGGGGGAAACCATCAGAACCAAGTTGTGGCTGTTAATGGGGGTCAGGGTCATAAAAACTAAGGGAATAAGGCAAGAGGTAGGGAATTCATGTTGGGAGCAGAGGAGGCTCGCCAGGACCCGAACATCATGACGGGTATGTTTACTCTAAACGATCAATTTGCCACTACCTTATTTGACTCTGGTGTCGACTTTATACCTTTGTTAGACATAGAGCCCGGTGATTTAGGTTTCAGTTATGAGATTGAGATAGCTAGCGGGCAGATAGTAGAGATAGATAAGGTCATTAAGGGTTGCAAACTAGAAATAGAAGGTCATATGTTTGATATAAACTTGATACCCTTTGGAAGCGGGAGTTTTGATGTAATCATAGGAATGGATTGGTTGTCTGACCATAAGGCTGAGATAATTTGTCATGAGAAAGTAGTGAGGATACCACTACTAGATGGCCAGGTGCTTAGAGTATTAGGAGAGAAACTAAAAAAAAAGATAAGGCAGTTAATGAGTGCTAAGGCTAAAGAGAAGAAGCAAGAAGAGATAGTAGTAGTAAGAGATTTTCCTAAGGTATTCTCGGATGACCTATCTGGATTGCCGCCTATTTGGGAAATCGAGTTTTGGATTGAGTTAGTTCCTGGATCAATACTAGTTGCAAAATCTCCTTATCATTTCTGAATTGGAGGAGTTATCAGGTCAAATCAAGGAACTCCAGGAGAAAGGTTTCATTCAACCAAGCTCATCGCCATGGGGAGCACCAGTATTGTTTGTTAAGAAAAAGGACGGATCCTTTAGGATGTGTATTGATTATAGAGACTTGATTGTTGAATATATTATCCATTAGAAATCATTTTCCACTCACTTAAGATGGACGACATGTGTTGTCCAACTTCAAAGATCACAGTACTTCTCTAAGATAGACCTTAGGTCTGGATACCATCAGCTAAGAGTGCATGAGGATGACATTCCAAAGACTGCGTTTAGAACTCATTATGGACATTTTGAGTTCACAGTAATGCCCTTTGGTTTGACTAACGCACTAGCGGTATTTATGGATCTGATGAACGTGTTATGTGTGTAGGCCATATTTAGGACAAGTTTATGATAGTGTCATTAATGATATTTGGTTTATTCTAAGACCATGGGAAGAGCTATGAAAGTTGGCACCATCGGGTGAGTCTTAGAATTTATCAAGGAAAGATAAACTGTATGCTCAGTTTTCTAAGTGTGATTCTGATTTGCTAGAAGTATAGTTTGTTGTATGTGATTAATGGTATGGATTCATGTAGACCCTAGTAAGATTGAAGCTGTTAAGGAAAACCTGGTAGCCCCTAGAATCTCCGTCTGTAAGTTCGTTCATATTAGGTTTGTCAGGGTATTTACCATAGACGTCATTGAGAGTACTTTCACTAAGTAGCTCTTAGACGCTTAATGGTCTTGACTTAAAAAATTAGAACCTTTGACTGGGGTGAGGAGCAGGAGAATATGTTTCAAACTTTAAAGGATAAGTTGTGTAATGCACTTGTTCTAGCTCTCCCTGATGGACCAGAGGACTTTGTGGTGTATTATGGTGCGTCTGGCTTAGGACTAGGCTATGTGTTGATGCAACAAGGTAAGGTGATAGCTTATGCATCTAGGCAGTTGAAAATTCATGAGAAGTATTTCACCGCCCATGATTTGGAATTGGGTGCGGTTGTGTTTGCCCTTAAGATTTGGAGACATTATTTGTATGGGAAAAAGAGTGTAATATATATATCAATCATAGGAGTCTCCAGCAAATCTTTAGTCAAAAGGAATTGAACATGCGACAGCGTCGCTAGATAAAGCTTTTTAGTGATTATGACTGCTAAATTCGCTACCATCCCGGTAAGGCGAATGTAGTAGCTGATGCACTGAGTAGGAAGGAGAGAGTGAAACCTAAAAGAGTTAGAGCTATGAATATGACCCTTTAGTCGAGTATCAAGGATAGGATATTGGCGGCTCAGAAGGAGGCATCTGATGAGTCTGCAGGATTACAAAGAGGTTTAGATGAGACGATTCAACTTAGGAATGATGGAGCGTTATACTACCTAGATCGAATATGGGTTCCTTTAAAGGGTGATTTGAGAACCCTGATAATGGACGAAGCCCATAAGTCAAAGTACTTTATACACCCAGGAGCTGATAAGATGTATTATGACCTTAAAGATAGGTATTGGTGGTCAAGAATGAAGAAGGATATAGTTGTTTATGTTAGTAGGTGTTTTACTTATCTGAAGGTTAAGGCTGAGCATCAAAGGTAGTTTGGCTTGCTGTAGAAACCTGAGATTCCCGAATGGAAATGGGAAGGAATAGCAATGGATTTTGTTGACTAGATACCAGGACTAGTAGCGGGGGCATGTGATACAATCTGGGTCATTGTGGGACCGATTGACTAGTTGATTCATTTTATATACTATGCGTGAGGATTTTAAGATGGATAGATTGGCGAGGTTGTACCTAAATGAGATTGTTGCTAGGCATGGTGTGCCAACCTCGATCATATCTGATAGTGATAGTCGGTTTACATCGAGGTTTTGGGCAGTCAATGCAAGATGCATTAGGAAACCTCGTTTGATAAGTATGGCTTACCACTCAGACCAGTAATGGTTCAGATGTGAGCGTCTATAATTCAGAACTTGGAAGACATGCTTAGGGATGCGTCTTGACTTTGGGGGAAGTGGGAAGTTTGGGACGTCTTCAAACTATTGGTAGAGGTTTTGTTTTATAACAATTAGTTATCATTATAGTGTAGCATGTGCGCGTTCAGGATTTGTCTTGGTTTAGAATAGAAAAGTGTCGTTCCCTAATTATGTGAGCAGAGGTTAGAGAGGGTCAGTTGATAGGACCTGAGTTAGTTCAAGAGACCACTGAGAAGATCTCGCAAATTAAGGATAGACTTAAGGCTGCGCGTGATCGTCAATAAAAGTTTTATGTGGTGATAAGAAGAGGAAAATCCTCTAGAGGTTTAGTGTAGGTGACTATGTCTTGCTAAAAGTATCGCTTTGGAAAGGTGTGATATCACTTTGGAAGAAGGGGAATTAGCACCTTGCGTTTGTTGGACCTTTCGAGATATTGAGAAGGTAGGACACAAGTGCCATTGACTAGATTTGCATGAGGAGTTGAATGGTGTTCATTACACGTTCTAAATGTCGAACCTTAAGAAGTGTTTGGCTGATCCAATACTGCAAGTGCCCTTGGATGAAATCCGAGTTGAAGATAAGTTGAATTTTATGGAAGAGCCTATGGAAATCTTAGAACGAAAGGTTAAGAAGTTGAAGCAGAGTAGAATTGTCATCGTCAAGGTTAGGTGGAATTCAAAATGTGGGCCTGAATTCACGTGGGAACGTGAAGATCAGATGAAGCTTAAGTATCCGCATCTGTTTAGTGATGTCAGTAGTTGAATATTCTAATTTAGTCCTTCAACTATTCGACGTTTGTTAGTTTTATTAGAATATGTACCGTGTTAACGGTGGTGAAATTTTGAGATTGAGGTATTTTAGGTCTTATTATGATGTATAATAATCTTTTTAGAGGGTATTATTATGTTAATTATGTTCTGAGGGTTTGACCCCGTGAATTTGTGAGAAATGCTAAAAACCGTTCCTGACACGGTTCGATCAATGTCCAAAGTGACGTTTTGGGAAACTAATACATGGGGAAATATGTCCAACGTAAATACCTCTAAGTTATTGAAAAAGTATTTTTAAGATGAATAAAAATGCTAAGTAACTTCGGGAAATATTTTACGATCACAGTTTTCAAGATTTAAGTGAACCCAACATAAAAACGAAGACACCCAATCCCCTTAGATCCCTTGCGCGGGTTCTAGACTCTTGGGAGACAAGATGGCATTTTTTAGGGCCTTGGTCTTTTACTAGTACAAGTCTTGGCATATATGCTTTTGGATGCATCCTAAATCACACATTTCTCATTTACAAACTTCAGACTATTTCTCTCTTTTCTCCTCTTTGGTTCGTCTGACCCAAAAACACACAAAAATATATTTTTTTTGAAAACTTGATCAAAACTATGAGAGTCTTGGAGTATGGGGTTGATTATAGTGCTCGGGTTATTGTTAAAACAACTATTTCTCTTTTTTCTCCTCTTTGGTTCGTCCGACCCAAACAACACACAAACACATATTTTTTTGAAACTTGATCAAAAACATGAAAAGTCTTGGAGTATTACGGATGAGTATAGTCGATCGGGTTATTGTTATCAAAACAAACGTTTGGTTGTTTGGTTTCGCGTCGAAAATTATTTTGAAGATTATTCTTGTAAGTCTTTCAAATTTAAATATTACATGTCCTCGTGGTTGTTAAATTGATGCATAAGAAAGAAAATGAAAGGAAAGGAAAAAAAGATTTTTTGTTAGTTTTGATATTACGGTCGTGATGGTTGAAAAACATATATTATATGTAGCTTATTTTTGTATTATATGGCTTATTGTGGCATATCTGTTTTTAGCTTCTTGATACTCTTATTTGAGCTTATTAGCTTACGACTAGAAATAGAAGCACAAGGGAGGTGTTTTTGACTATTTACCTTGTATGTTGTATATTCATGGACTATTTTTTATAGCTTATGGTGATAACCAAATGCGATACGTAGCTTATTAGCTTATTTTTAAGCTTATTAGACTTTTTTTGGAGCTTGTAAGCTCACGGCCTAATAATCATCAATGATCCGTGGCTTATTTGATGGCTTATTGTGGTCCGGGTTACTTATTTACTTATTGATTTGAGATTATGTATACTAATGAACTTTGGTTTTGGGCTTATGATGGTAATAATTGGCGGCTATATGTTGTGTTCTTGATTTGGGACATCACTCAAGGTTGTGTATTGAGGTTGATGGTCATCATGACACTTTTCATTTATGCATCTTAGTATTTCTCTATTTTGTATCTTGTGTTATGATTGATCATTATGTTACATTCCCGTGTTTCCGCCTATGACGGGGTGTGACGTCCTCTTAAGTCATTGTTCCCGTTGGATTATTTAGTCCTAGCATAAAATAAATTCTCTTGAGCATCTTTTGCTTTATCTTCTTCATTGATTCTTTCTTCATACACTTTCAATCGTCCAACCACTCCTCAAACCCTGTCGTTTTAAGGTCTAAAACTTGCTCTAGGGCGGCCACGATATGGAAAAACGTCTAGGAAGGCTTGTGAGAAACTGTTTGACCAACTTATGTTTCGACATGACTTCTCTAAGCGTGGCTGACTTAGAAGAAATACCCGACAACTTCGCAACATAAGCATCTATAGTATCGTTATCTAAAATCTTTAGATTTTCAAACTCTGTAAATAAAGTTTGAAGCCTCGCTTACTTCACACGATCAGCCCATAGGTTACGAGTTTTTATCGCTTCCCACATCTCCTTCCTAGTCTTCAAGTTACCGATTTGTAAAATCAAATATTCTGAGATCGATTGAAACAATACTCCCTTCACAATGTTATTCTTCTGGGCATCGACTAAGCCCGGATCTACCACATCCCAGACTCTAGGTTTTCCAAGAAGTACTTCCATCCGCATCCTCCATATGGTGTAGTTTGTTGACGTCAATATCAGGCATTGAAACGTCAAGTTTGTGTCCTTTGGTTGTGAAGTACCAGCCAACATACTTAATTTTTTCTTAGAGCGTGAATATGTTTGAAACGGAGATTTATCCAACCCTTAATTCACGGCTTGGGTTAGTATCTTGTTCGTGTTGAATACGCGTAAGACAATCAACGGTTTCTTGGATTGCCCTCCCAATTTCAACTTAACAGACGAGACAATCAAAACTTTTAAAACTGTTTCCAACTCGCGGTTATGAACTTTAGCAAAAATGGGCATGTGATCAGTTTTAAACGCTAATCAGGCTTCCTATTGGTGACTGAATCACACTTCTTTTAAACAGGCATGTGATCGTTCCTTTACTTATCACAGGTTAATTACAAACTCGAATTAAAACCCTTCACTTCTCACAGGTTAAGAGTCGACTTATGTTAGGGTTCTTACTATCCCTAAGTCGTTGTTTATCACAGGTTCCTTCTTTTGTTCTTCAAACGCAGGTTCCAGGTTGTAAAGAGCAGAATGTTGGACGCTGATTGTGGCTCAGTTTACGCAGCAAAACTCCTTCATGATCTAACAGTAGCTCTGATACCAATTGAGGAAAATCAGAGGTACGCAACACAAAGCAGAACAAGAACATGACACTTAAGAAAACAGGAAACGAGAACAACAGATGTTACTGCCAAACGCGCAAATTTTATATATTGAAGAAACTCACTCAAAACTCCAATACAGTACAATGTGAACCCTTACCCTACATGGTATATATAAACTAACAAGACATATTAGACTATAACTAGAATTCTTATTAATATCCTAAATAACAAGTAAATAGGAGGGGTTGGACTAGCATTCCAACTACTATTACGGAAACCTGATAACACGCTTTAAGCCACATCAGACTTCAACTCTAACTTTTATTACTGAATCTGGTAACACGCCTTAAGCCACAACCAAACTCAGGAATTTGCCAACAAAGAATCACGAGTCACTCGTGAAAACCGGTCTACTACTCGTCCATTTGAGCCTTGGGTTTGTCAAAATTTTGGTAATGGCTTTTGCAAATAAGGTCAAGGTTGTAAATTTATGCATGATTCATCAATAAAGTCACATATACATGGTGGTTACGGGTAAGTAGAAAAAACCAAAAAACCAAAAAGACCGAACCGAAAAAACAGACTGAAACTAAAAACCGATGGTTCAGTTTTTTACTTTTTCAAAAACCAAAAAATTTGTTACGGTTTCGGTTTTTCGTTCCAAAAAACGATCTGAAAACCAACCGAAAAAAAACCAGTTTCTTATAATAATATTAAATTAATATAATATAAATAAATAACTAGTAAATAAATCAAATTATGCATATTCATTTTTGTGAGTGAAATTATAATATATTTATCTTAACATTTATATGTTTGTTTGTCGTGTACGTGCGTTTACTTGACAGTAATTAATATTATGTGATATAATCGATCATACTATTGTAGTATGTTCACTTGCATATGTTGTTGGTCTCTTACTAATATGGTGTGTAATTATATAATTTATGAGAAACATTATTACGCTTAGATTGAAAAAAATGTAAAGAATAATAACCAATTTCGACGTAAAACAAGTTTGTTGGTATAAATTAGTAACACCAAAATATATACAGTTACAAACCAGAAAAACAAAAAAACCAAACCGAAACCGATAATAAACCGAAAAAACCGAACCGCCAAAAAGCGAACGGTTTCGGGTTTTAGTTTTATAAAAACCAAATATTTCGGTTCGATTTTAGTTTTAGCAAAAAACTGACCCAAAACGAACCATGCACACCCTTTAATGGTGGTAATGGCTCGTCTAATACTCAGAAGTCTTTTGACTAATTCCAAACTTCCACTGTTATGCGTTGCGTACCAGACCAATTTGAATGGCATTGGGTTTTCTAATTCACTAAAGGGTACAGACCTTAGTGGACAACAACTTATATATTTAATTTAGGCCCAACAAATACTCTTATCAAGAGAGCTGAAAAATCAAAAAAATTGAAAATCAAAACTGAACTAAACCGAAAACAATCGAACCGAACTAATAACCGAACTGAATTTGCCAAAATTGAACCGAACGAACTACAAATTCGGTTTTCGGGTTGGATATAGGTTTGACAATTTGAACCGAAAACCGAATTTATATAGATATATATATTTTTATAAGTATATATATGGGTTAAGTCTATATATTACCAATAAACTTTCTAAAATTTACCGATCTAGGTAACAAACTAATTTTATTACTAGTATAGGTATTGTAACTTTCAAATTTGTTCCAATCTATTCAATATTCCCTCAGGTTACCGGTTGGATTATTAAAATTACTGACACGTCATTTTTCTTTATTTTTTTCTGAGTTGGAATTACACCTCACCTTTGAGGAAGTTTGACTATTGACGTGTACTGTGTAGACCTAGTATATAAAGAAGTTGACTTCACTTATTTAACCCAAATACGATTTTCCCAAATCCACAGTTATGAAACCCTAATTCCCAAATCGTTCAATTACTTAAAGAAATCATTGACGAGGGTCAAAGGTAACATTAACATTGTCCTTAATTTCTTTTAATTGTTGTTTCCCCTTTCTTAATTTTGATTAAAACACCCAGTTTTTATAAACCCTAAATTTTTGAAAACCCTAATAATTATTTATGTTAATTGCAGATCAAGTGTTTACCGTTAACCTACACCATGATGGCATTTTCATTGCTAGCCCTTTAAGATATGTACAAGGTGATTTAAAACAAATCACTGATATCGATTTTGAAGGTATAAGCTTTGATGTTTTTCGTGATATTATCAAACATCTAGTTCATGGAATTGTCTATAGGTTTTATTACTGTCCTATTAGAACACCTTTGAATGTAGGGATAAAAGAACTTAAGACAAATAGTGATGTTCAAGATTTTGTTAGGGTTGGGTATGAAAACAAATGGTTTGTTGATTTGTATGTCGAACATTTTGACTATGATGTCATGGACTTTATTAATAAAGAAGCTAATGGGGTTTTAAGTGGTGGGTCTAGTGATGAATATTATAGCAGTAATGAGATTGAGTAATTTGATGACGTAGATTTTCACACTGAAGGGGTGGGAAGGGAAAGAAGGGACTAAAGTAGTCATAGAATCTAACAACTCTATGACCCATTTTTAAAGCAAAATGTTGTGGCAATAATGGAATTGTTTAGGGATTACCTAGATTGATGTCAGTCCCTGAAAACAGAAAGGTGAGGCTTAGATGGACTTGATGTTGATGCTCACATAGACCCTATTCATAAGGCACAAAAGGTGTTACTTATCCAAAACATGACCTCACAATCCCTTAGAATAAGATGACACCTGTTTTAAGAATGAGTTATGAGCACCTTGAGCAACTGAAGCAAGCTTTAGCTAATGATGGAGTAGCAAATGGCTACCAATTATGGTATGCCAAGAATGACTGGGGGGGTCTGCTATTTTATTATGGTAGGAGTGTTGAAGGTGGTAGGTGTGCTGGTAAGTATAGTAACAAAAAGAAAAAATAAAAAAGTCTTTATTTCCTGATGAAGATGCAGAATCATCCAAGTCTGCTAAGTCTGCTCCTAAGTATAGTAAGAAAGGTGCTAAGTCAACTTAGTCTGCTGGTAAGTCTGCTAAGTCTGTTGGTAAGTCTACTAAGTCTGCTGGTAAGTATGTTAAGTCTGGTATTAAGAAAAAAGTCAGTTTTAGCCAACCAATCCAAACTAGAAACAAAAAAACAGGGGAAGGATGTAGCAATGCTGGGGAGGGAAGTAGTAAAAGTCGACCATCTAAGTCCCTCAGACCTCACCTAAGTCCCCTCAGACCTCACCAAAATGGACAAAGATTAAAATTATGGATGCTAAGAAGAGTACACAAGTTTATGGGTTTAGACTGTGGGCTTCATGGATGCACAATGAACACTCATTCCAAATTAAGTCTCTACATGATGATCACAAATGTTCTAGGAATTACAAGCTTGGTTCACTTGTCACTTACAAATGGATTGTATACCATTTTTCTAAAGACATCATAAATGACCCATTCATTCCCTACATCAAAATGAGAGATCAAATTAGACAGAGGTTTTTAATTGATGTTAGCTTAGGTCAATGCAAAAGGGCCAAGCAAAGGGCACTTTATAACCATAAGGGAGGCTTAATTAAACATTATGGTAGGTTATGGGACTATAGGCAAGCTCTCTTAGAATCAAACCCAGGTTTAACTTGTAGACTTGAGGTAGAAGAGGTGAGTTCTGGAAGTAACTACTTTAAGAGATTCTATATCTGTTTTAAAGGTTTGAAAGATTGGTGGTTGGATGGTTGTAGGAGAATAATAGGGTTGGATGGTTGCTTTCTGAAACATACATGTAGAGGTGAGTTGCACACAGCAATGGGTAGGGATGCAAACAATCAGATGTATCCCAACTTCAAAAAGAAATATAATGGTTTACAGCTTTAAAGACTATTCTGGGGTACAACTTCAAGTACAGTGGAGGAACTCTTTTATGCTAAGATGGATGATCTGGAGTACATTAATCTTGAAGCTTATGAGTACCTGGTAGCAAGAAATCCAAATAGTTGGTGTAGAGCTTTTTTCAACCTTAATGTCAAGTGTGCTGCTTTTGAAAATGGTATATCAGAAAGATATCATAAGGCCATACTGCTGCAAAGATCAAAGCCAATTATTACTATGTTGGAAGACATAAGAATATACATCATGTAGAGGTTGGTAGCCATGAACAAGTTGTCAGTTAACTTAGAAGACCAAATTACTCTCACGGTTAGGAAAAGACTAGAGTACCTCAAACAAGAGTAAAGGTTAGACATATGTATTTGCGGATTAAACTTGTTTTTAACTGGTATTTGCATAAATTGTTTTTCTTATAACTTGTTTTTATATATTTGCAGAAATTGGTATGTTTTCCCTAGTGCTTATGAGGAGTTAGAAGTAAGATGTAGAAATCAATCTTATGCAGTGAATTTTTGTTTGAGAACATGTAGTTGCTGGTTATGGCAGTTAAGTGGTGTGCCTTGCATTCATGCTGTTGCAGGGTACATGCACTTAAATAGGGATCCAGATGAAGGAGTACATTTCTCATACAGTCAAGAGGTTTGGGCAAGGAACTATCAACATTTTATCAGACCAGTTCCTGGCACAAACTTGTGAAAAAGGACCAATAACCAGCCACCCTTACCTCCTATAGTTATGGCAATTCCTGGAAGACCCTGGAAGAAGAGAATCAAGGCAGCTGGTGAAAATAACTCTCAAGTGACCAGACTTGGCAAGCAAATCAGATGCTCCAACTGTCAAGGTGTTGGTCACAACAAAGCAAGCTATGAGAATCCATCTGTGCCTAAACCTATTACAATTGTTAAAAAGTGCCAGGTAGAAGAAGAGAACCAAATGTTTAATATGCTTTAGCAAAATGTAGGGGCATATGATCTAGAGGTGGGGGTAGAGGAGCTATGGGTGCTGAGAGTGGTGGTAGAGGTCAAATGGGTGCTGAGAGTGGTGGTAGAGGTGGTATGGGTTCTGGCATAGGGGCTATGGGTACTGATAGTGGTGGCAGAGGAGGAAGAAGTGGTGGCAGGGCAACTATGGGTGGTGTAAGAGGTAGAAGAGGTGGAGCAAGAGGAAGAAGAGGTGGTAGTAGAGGAGGAAGAAGAGGTGGTGGAAGAGGATCCACTAGTGGACTAAAGGTATGTTTATACTTGTAATCTATGTTTATACTGTTATAACTTGTAATCTATTGTATAGTTGACTGATATGGAATGTATTCTATTGTATAGTTGATGGATGAAGATGACATCAGGCAAAGTATGGAAGATGAATATATGCAAGGACTTTTGGATGAGCAAGATGATCTAAGGCAAAAGCAAGAAAAAGAACACCAAGATAAGCTAGATGAAGAAGCTTTGCAGCAAGCAAGGGAGGAAGAATTCATGTTTGAGAGAATGGATTTGGAAAGGGAAAGAAAAGAGCAACAATGGGAGGCTATGATGGATCTATTAAATGACTACAGATTCCCTGACCAATAAGAGTCCATGGATGTTGAAATGTATAACAGAACCAAAGCATCAATAAACTTCATGGTTAACACTCAAAAATCTGTAACACATGGTCAACCATCTTCTGTTGAAGCTGCAAGTGTTCAACCTGCTCAATCTGAACTTGCATTTGCTGAAGGTCCAAGTGTTCAACCTGCTCCATCTGTACTTGCAAGTGATAATGCAGCAAAGAAGAAAGGAAAAAAGAAAAAGGAGTAAACCAGATGTACCTTTCAAAATATATCACAAAATCAGAGGAAGGTCAGAGAGAATTAGAAACATGCAAGAAAAGAAGTTTAACTTTGATGCACAAGGCACATGATCAATAGCTGAAAAGGCTTTTGATGTTAGACCTTGATGGTTTAGTTAAGTAGCATTTGCCAATTGTTATCTTAAACAATGATTTATGTTTTGCTAGGCATTTTTAGTCAAAGTGGTGTGTTAAACAATACTTTAATTTTGTGGAAAACTATGGGTATGTTCCCCACTTGTAATGCCTTTATCTTGGTAATGCTATTTTAATCCTTTATGTTACTTTGACTGTGATTTGTTTGGGATTGTTTAGTATCATTTGTATTTTCTATGCAATTTTTCCATGTGCAATGGCCATGTTACGCGATTCAAAACACCTTATCGGGGGGTCTTGGTTGATCAAAATAAACAAGATATATCATTGTTAGTTTTTAGTGAGAGAAAGTAGAGAGAGGGTGAGATGAACACAAAAAGAAAAAAATATAAGATTGAAAGAAAAATGGGAAAATGAAATGAACATCCACACCCCCCCCCCCCTGGCGAGTCATGGGGGTATTTATAGCCTAAACATAACTAGACTATCCCTCGTATACAATAGTAGTCCTTGCGTTTCACGCAGTGTCCATAGCTAGTCCAATTCATGTGTAAGACGACAGCTTTACAAAATAGTAAGGCTAACAATCTCCCTCCAAGATGGTGTCACACGTGAATTGGTTACAACATTTCCTACAAGCAAAAATAAAGTAAAATGATAACCATGATATCCAGTATTCCTTAAGATAATCTTCGATAATCTTGATCTTCTTGAATACTCCAACTTTATTTCTTCAGCTTGTAGTATCTAGTTGAGTTTTTACTCCCTCCCAACTAGTAGACTCTTTTTTCTTCAGCTCCCTCCCAAACAGACACCCTTGAGACTGATTAAGAATCAATGCAGAAATCTTCTTATGGACCTCCTTTCTCATTTAGGATACACTGTTGGAAGGGATGATATCATCAACATCGTCACTTAGGAAGCATTCCAATCTTGTTTAAATTCAGCCCAAAGTAAACATTTTATCCCTTTTACGAAGTCAAAACCGTAACACCAAAGTAACAAGTTGAAGCACTAATCATCTCTGCGGACTAACCTCCGGCATATTTTATAAAGTCCGATCAAGTGAACTTGTTGTGCGTCCTTGATGTATACATTTCTCCCTCCAGGAAAGTGCTGATATAAGTTGCTACACCAAAGTCAATTAACTCCCGAGTGTACGCAATTTATCCCTCTATATAGTCGAAACGGTAACATCAAAAATCAACTAAGTACCGGATGTACACATTTCTCCCTTCAGGATGATGACTAACTGAGGAATCATCCTACATATGTGTACATCTTATGCCAACTGTAACTGCTTACTTAAATTAATATATCCATGATTGCATAAGCAATAGTCTGTGAGAAGATGTCGGTACTATCTTTACAAATCTCTCTTGATCAACCCGATCTAAATCCCCTTATCTATTCTGTCGGCTAATACTAATGACCACTGATGGAGACCATCCGATATAACAAACCCGAGAATGAAGCAAAATCCCTGACTTGTGACTTAATCTTGTACTATCCGTGTGACGAAGAATGGTGCAGAGGCAAATCTCTAAGTACCATATACCCGCACCAAAGTATATAAAAAATACAACACCTCTAGAAAAACTCCTCAACTACATGAGACACTGAGTACTATAATGTAACTCCTTAAAGTGATAGCTATAACCCGTGAGTACTACAATGTAACTCCTTACATCAGGTATAACTAGATTAATCAAGTCTTCATCACAAACCGTATATGCCCGAACAAGTCATCTTATAAGGTCTTTCGTTGTATACGAGAGAAATTAAAGACGTAAATAAAGTACACTCCCGGAGAAAGCCGACTGTCTAGCACAAATAAGTACACGGATTAAAAACGTCCGTAGTCATGAGAATATAGAAGAGCCGGTGTTGTTTATAAAAGATGACTGAAGAGAGGTGTTTTGATAGGATCGTTATAGTGTTAATTGTACTTGTGTTTATCGTGTGGTTTTCAGGATTTTTTAATGGCTTACTAAGATATCGGCTCAAAAATTATAGTTCATAGCTTTTATATACGACCGTCCAAGTAATAAAGTACTTTACCCGATATGATAGTGTTTTAAAAACCCGGCTAATCCGTTACATTGTTACTAAATGTAACAGGTCCATGTTTGAAGCCTACTTGACTATACAAACATTAAAATACTGAGTTCAGACTCGGCCCCAAGTTTTGTTATAGCAGAAACAGAGATGGGCCTAACTATCTTGTGCACTACACGGCCCACAGCAACCGACCGATAATAGAAAGCCCACTCAATTAATAGACACGGCCCACGCCAGAAAAGAATTATAAGCCTGATACAAACCCTAACGAGTTAGATCGGAAATATAAATTACTCACCCCTAATCCCATTTTCACATTCATCCGCCCCCATCACCAGATTCACTCTAAAAATACAAGATCGGTCATCCCATCCTTATGACTCCCTTCTCAAACAAAATACATCTCCTTTCTATCTTGACGAGCACATACGAACCACAATATCCCTATATTTCTTGTTATGAAACGAAGTACAAACTCAAAAAACACCCACCATTTTGTATCTCGGATTCAATCGGCGTCAAGACTTCCTATAGTGGCTTCGCAAGATCTTTCCAAAAAGGTCTTCCGCTGGTTTTAAGGGTTTTGTATGTCTATGTGATAGGTTGAGTGTCAAACAAAACAAAGAATTAAACATAACAAAGTTGTTATGGTTGGTTCTTTAATTTTGAATATCAAAGAGGGTTGATGACCTTCACAGAGATTGATGATGAGTTTTCTGTATTAGTGTTTTATTGATATTTAAAAGGTCTTGATTCTAATTGTACTCCATTAAATTAGAAAAATCTGAAATCTTGAACACGTTTCGTTTCTGTTCGATTCTTTGTGATTAGAGATGGAGATGGGATAGGATGAGTTTAGATTTGGTGTTGATTGAATTGTGACGAAGGGATTAAGAGTTAGGTTAGTGGATTTTTTGGATTGATTTTGATGTTGAGGTTGGCTGATATTGTTGATTGTTGATGTTGTTGAAATTATTTGGTTTGTTGTTATGGTTTGAGTGTGTCGAGTCTGTCTCTTTCTTCTTGTCCTTTTTTGTTGACCTTGACTCGGTTGCGACTCATTGAGTTGATCTGGGTCAACTCGGTTTGGGTGTAGGGATGCAAACCGCTGCGTTGAATGGAAGCAAACCGCCACACCAAACCGCCATCACCTTTTACACCAAACCGCTGCCTAGTTTTGAAATGGGCAGAGGTTTGTTTAGTTAAAGCATGAAAATGTATAAACCTCTGCCACCTGTAACAAACCGCCATGGCAAACCGCCACGACAAACTGCTATGGTCAAACCAAACCGCTGGCAGTACATACATTTTTTGTCTTTTTGGCAAACAAACAAAAAATTGTACAATCACGTCCAAACCTCCATAATGAACTCAAGAATAGCCAAAAAACTTAAAATTAAGTTGTGGAACAACTAAATAAGCAAACTGCCCACATCAACTTATATTGAACTTGAAAATAAGCTGATAGATATTGTAAGACCAGATCTGCTTATATTGATAAGTTTTGGAAAATAAAAAATAGAAAAAACTGTTATAAACCAGATCTGCTTTTAAATGAGTTTAGGAAAACAAAATGGACCAAAAAAACTCATAAAAAAACTGGAAAGAATCTGTTATAACCATTAGCAAGCAACACAAAAAAAACTGAACCGTGGCTAGAATTAAGCTGAAATCAGCCCACGAACACAACAAACAATACAAAACACCAAAATGACTAATTCGAGACCCCGACCCTAGTAATTAAACCGACCCAAGAACAAAACCTAGGCTCGTGATACCACATGTTACGCGATTCAAAACACCTTATCGGGGGGTCTTTGTTGATCAAAATAAACAAGATATATCATTGTTAGTTTCTAGTGAGAGAAAGTAGAGAGAAGGTGAGATGAACACAAAAAGGAAAAATATTAGATTGAAAGAAAAATAAGAAAAATGAAATGAACATCCACACCCCCCATGGAGAGTCATAGGGGGTATTTATATCCTAAACATAACTAGACTATCCCTCGTATATAATAGTAGTCCCTGCGTTTCACGCAGTGTCCATAGCTTGTCCAATTCACGTGTAAGACGTCAGCTTTACAAAATAGTAAGGCTAACAGGCCATACTTGCAGAACTAATGCAGTGGACAAATGAGTGTAATTCCATGTGCAAAGGGCATGTGCAGAACCAATGCCAATGGACAAAGGGTGTAATTCAATTTCCAGAACCAATACAGTGGACAAAGGAGTCACAAATGAGTACTACATAACCATAAACATCAAAATCACTTCATACAAGACAAAGTCATTACAAAACACCATTTTCATTCATGAAATTAAGTTCATACAACCCCAAAGACATACATTAACCTAAACATTGATAATCCTACACTGATAATCTACATAACCCTTATCATGACACAGACCCTAAACATCATCTATTTGATTGCAAGCACCAAACACATACAAATTGCAAAGGCAAAAAAAATTGACTTCCAAAAAGTCAAAGATGCCAAACTTTTCTGCAATTGGAGATTCTTCTCAACCAGTTCAACTTCAAGTCCTTCAATCCTTACTTGACGGCTGGTTTCTTGGCCCAATTGACGTCTTTGTTGAGGGTTCAAATTATTGTACATTTCGTACAAATTCATCTTGTACCAATCCGATTCGATCTCAAGATCATACCAATCCCAAACTTCACATTTCTTTTTCATGGGTTTCGATCGATTAGGGCAAACAACAAACCTTCAAGCTGGATTAGTGGATGTCCATGCTGTTAATACTCTTAATGGGAGACCACAATCACAAGTTTGATCATGAAGGTAGGTAGACATTTTAGGGTTTTGATTTGGGAGAGAAACGAAATAAGAGATTGTATGAATTAGGGTTACGTGAGTCGAATAGGGTATGAGTATTTAATAACGGGTCAGGTTAAAAAAATTCTACGTAGAATAATAAGACAACAAATGTGATAGATGGAAATTAAAAAAAAAAAATTTAATACGTGAAAATTCAGCAGGTCATATTGACTAGATTGGAACAAATTAGCCGGTTACAATACCTATACTAGTAATAAAATTAGTTTGTTACCGAGATCGGTAAATTTTAAAAAGTTCGTTGGTAATATATAGACTTAACCCTATATATATATATATGTATATATATGTATATATATGTATATATATGTATATATACTAGTAAACATAGAATCTCCATTCCTCTTTTTTGTTTGATTCTCGACAATGTGACATATAGTTGTCCGTGTGAGAATACCGGTTTGGTTAAAAGCAAACTTAGTGTCTGGCCTTGGCTCTTAGTAATTGTCATTGTCAACATAATGTCAATTGGAAGACAAACATTTACATGCATGCATTTTCCTACTAACATAACCCGCTTGACGGGCATGTTCACTTCATAATAATATAGACAATACTAATTAAGTAGATGTATAGTTGCATAGGTCGCCTGATGGGCGGACAAGCCTGGAATAGCAAAAAGGCTCATAGAAAAAGCCGAGATTCAAGCCAGAAGTTAGGGTTGTCGATTTATTGCCTTGCATTGTGACCTGAATAACCCAGGTGCCGAAGTCAGGGTTTTAAGAGCATCAAAATACCCGAAGGAGCCAAATGGCCCCAACCTCGAACTGCGCCTGATATGCAGTTCAACTTCATGATAAAGCTCCTTGATAAAAACTGAACAGATTGTTAGATTCAATTTGTACCACTACTATTTCAAAAGGTGCAATCAATCAGCCAAGTAATGTATGTTAGGGTTCATAGCAACTGTTAATGTATATTTTAATAGTATAGTACTTGTTGGTCCTTGTAATATAAATGGAAATTTGGGGTTTCTTTATCTTGTAATATGTTTAAATAATGCTTACTACTGAATATATTTTTTTTCTTTTTATTGCATTCCAGTTACAATGAAAGAATATATTTCCTTGTATATAATTTAAACCTGAACTTGATGAAGTTTGACCGCCACTACTTCATATCGAGTTTGAGCTCAAAGGTATACTCATTAGGGAAAATTCTCAAAATAAACATGTCGCCTAAAGTGTTTACCCTTCTAGACCTTAAAAAAGAAACTTCCCAAAATAGACCAGTCGCTTGGTCTCTTAAGTCGCCTTGGTGTGGTTCATTTGTATTTTTTATAGCTTTTGGAACTGCTAAAAGCCCAAAAAGTCAACAATTATCTATGACATAAAGCGATAAAACAACTTATTACAACATAAATCCCCAACAGTGGCTTGCTCTCATCTTTTGACTATTGTTTTATAGAAAAATCTCGAGCCTGATTACTGTTGTACAAATTTGGCCAATGACGAAACGTCCAAAGCTGAGAACTCATTTGTAGCTGAAAGCACGGCTAGTGCTAATGTTACCGCATCCTCATTGCTGGGCGCCTACAATGGTTTATGGTATTTTTTAAATATTTTTTCATATGCGAATAACTGGAAATAATGTATGGTATAGTTGAAATTTGAAAAGACCGTAAATTACCTCAATGTTGAGGGGCAAAACAGGGTCATGAAGCGTAAGTCTCAGAAGGAACCACCCACCATAGCCTGAAACTCTAACCCCTTCATATTTAACCAGAGATTTTTTAAGCGGATCTGATTCACTTTTGTTCACCAGATGCTTTAGCATTGCTTCCCCGTTGTCACGGAAAGATATGTGAACACCAATCAGATACTTTCAATATTCTTGAGGCATATGTAGTATTTATAGAACATGTGAGTCAACATACCCTCCTTTAGGATCAGCATGATTTTGATCTATTTTTAATCTAAGCTCAACAGCAACAGCTGGTTCCTGTAGTTCCTCTACCAAATCGGTCAAAACTTTGCTGCCCCCGGTTTGACTCGAAGCTCTAGCTGATGCAAGTTTGTTTAATAGCTTCACCTGCAATTTCATACATCGAATCAAGACGAATTTAAGAAATTGCTTTCTTTTTGTATAGATTATTTTAACTTAAGGTTCTGACTACTGAAACCAAGACACCTGCTCTATCGGTCAAACTTGTTAGAAAACACATATATTTCAGATCTATGACAACTAATATGCATACCATGAGATATGCACCATCATCAAGTCGGCGATTCTCCTTTGCTGCTCCATGACCACTGGTCTGAATCGCCAAATGTGACTCCTCGCCAACAGAATTCTGTGAAGGATTCCAGGTCTGCACGGTAGTAAATTTGTAATTTAAGTAATTTGATTGTTTGTATATTGTACAGAATTTGAATATCTAGCAGATATTGAATATTGTCAAGTCTTACCTGACGAATTGCTTCTTCAATAAGATTTTTATGACCTCTTTTGAACCTGTGGTGTTTTCCTCCTGCAAGAATTTAGGAACTATCAGCACATCTTCAGTTCTTTATACGCACACTTCCAGATCGAATATATGCACGTGCTTAAATGAAGGCTTTTTACTTACCTAGTTTTTTTCTCAATGAAGGTTGTAAGCTCGTCCGAAGTAACACTCTCCGTGACAAGAGTTGTACCAGGGTGCTAGTAGGATCAAACGAAAGAGTAAGTAGCTCAAACTTATTGAAATAAAAAACAATATTGTGAACAGGTAAAGCAACTTACTTCCTCTAAAATGATAGCAGACATTAAAGCAATAAGATGATTCCGATTAAACTCACGACCCGTGGAATCCACAACAGCTGATCTGATTCAGACACCAATCAATTCCCTAATTGGCACATATAGATACGACTTGTGATCTAAGATCATATTCAAAGAGAGAAAGCATCATAAACTTGCAGCAAAAAAGCCACCAGCCTTGTTCCTTAGCATCCACAACTATATGAAATCCTTCCAATGGCTTTTTTGATAACTCAAAACAATATGTTTCCTGAAGCTTTGCGAACAGCTGCTATAAGGTCAGATGCATAAAAAGACATGTAGTCAACTTTACTGATTAATAATGAATCTTTTCTTTCGGCCTCTTTCAATGATTTTGCTGTAAACCCATTGTATATGTTTGCAGCACGCGCTAAGATGTCTTTGATGTCGGATTTTCCAAGCCCTCCAGCATTAGTAAAAAATTTAAACCCATTTCTGTTGTATGGAAGATGGCTTGTTGTCATAAGAAAGTAATAGCACAATGAGAAAGCCGTACTACAATATTCACTTTTAAGAGTTTTTCTTTTATATTTGGTTCCAGATATATTACCTGTTATCATGATAGCTCAATTAACTAGACATAAGAAGTCTTCATTGTTTGTCAGGGTACTATTGAACATTTCCGGTGTGGATGCTAGTCTACAAATATAAATCCAAACATAAAAAGAATGAATTTTGTGAAAGAACGTTCTAAACGATTAGTTCATGATTACGTATCAATAACTCGATTACCCGTAATGCACAACATCAAAGTCTGCACTGGCAATTCCTTGAGAAGCCGCATTCTGCAAAACAACACAGACATGTAGCATAATATATCTGTATAACCAGAAAAAACAAAATTGTAAAGTCCATCAAAGCCAACAGAAGGATCATTCAGAATATGTGACTATATGAGTATAAGCAAAGAAGTATGAAAACTCATACAAAGAGTCTAATACATCAAGGTCGTACCAGTTGGGATTATGGTTGTTTGTATGTCAATTCATTAAATTGCAAACTGATCCTGATCTGCATAACCAACACTTATTCTGCAACTCGGCTACATATAAGCTTGATGAGTTATTTTGAGTCAAAGCCCATTATTCTGAGCTGGAAAAAGCGGAGTGATGGGATAACCCTATTCCCACTACTTCCAGCCACGGGTCTGAAACAAAAAAATGTGGCATATAGGTAGAAAAGTCATACAACGTTTGAATGTTTTCACGCTCTATTAAACCCGCCCATTAAGTACTATATATAACATAGCAAACACTTGCATAACAGTTGAGCTTTTGTTAGAAAATCGATCTTGGCGAAGCGAAAACGACCAACAAATAGGCCCTCAAGTCGCTTATACAGTTGTTACATGTATAAACTGAATGTAACATTGTTCTCATATAATATAAAGTTAAGAAACCAGCTGACATACTTCCAAACATGTTCATTAGGCGTTATTGATAGCATTCTAATATAACAGACATCTCTCTTATGTACCACAACATCCACAACCTATGTATATATCAAATTAGTGATGTCGATAATAGTGCATTTTAATGTATTCAAAGTTCTTCACATAATGAACTATTTTATTAGTTTTATTATATCGAAATACACATGGTTTCAGAAATAAGTGGGTAAGGAAATTACCTCAGTAAACAATGCTTAAAATCATGAGTTCATTCTACGCGTTCATACTCACTAAATAGGCGCCTTGGAACACAATTGGTCCCCTCACACAGATCTCTCCACGAGGATATGGTTGATCATCCGATGTATAATTCATTTCAGGAACATCCACAAGCTTTACTTCTGAAACAGGATTTCAATATGCCAAGGCTTTGGGAAAACGTGAACGTGGCAGCCAGCAGAGGTAGATACCTGGTTATATAAAACATCAGTCACAATATAAATACCATTAATTTATTAGATTATATCAGATACCATATACTTCAGTGAAACAAAACTTGACTAATAAAGAAACTTAATGTACCTAGGGTTTATTTTGTAAGACATAGAACCAAGAGAACCAGCACAAGAATAGGGGACCACTCAATTAAGTTGGCCTCTAGAAAATTCAGAACATTGCCTCATGCCATATTCAATGCACAGAATCGGAGCTCCACTGCACCGCGTTCCCCATCTTTATCACCAGAGACGACATAAATGGCCATTGGAAATGAATTGTCTTGAACTTCAGTTTCCGCTATTTTACGACATGCAAGTGTCTCCCATGTGCGACACATGGTGTATGGGCTGACCCACGACCCTGGAGCAAGGGCATAACCTTCACCAGCTTAAAGAAGATTGTGAATGGAGAAAGTTGAATTCTCATAATCACCAAACCTGGGTAATATTTCAATGTAATCCTTATCGAATGACTGCATCATTAGAAAGAAAAAAACCAAGCAAATAAATTGAGAAATTCAATGGTTATCATGCAGTTATAAATTTAAATCAGGTATCAACTCTGAGATGAACCTGTTGCGAAGGTTTTCGCATCCAACTTACAATTTGAACATCATGATCGTCTAGTGGAATTGGCCCTGAGTCAGGTAGCCGAACTTCTTTTGACTCAACTTGTGCTCTATCAGAAGGCTTTGGAGGCTGCATACAAAATTTCATTAACACAAATATGTAATCATGATCAAACAGAAACTTACAAATAACATGTCTAACATAATATGAAACAATAAACATACAACCGAACACATGACAAAAGGAAACAAATGAATGATATTAGGGTTAGGGTTTTGTCAAAAGGATATGATGAATTCTGGTATATAATTTTGGATAAATTTTATAAAAACTAAACATATCAACAATAAACAAATTGGATTATTTATAGAATATATTAATTATGTTTTTGATATTAAAACACAAATCGAATCTTGTCTCAGTTGGTAAAACGGAATTGATCTAAACCATAAGTCACAAGTTCGAATCTTGCAATATACATAATTTTTATACAATTTTTGAAAATTCTTGCCATGTAGGTGCCATGTCATCGTTGAGGTGGCATTGAGTCACTATTTCATATTAATCCAGTCATAGTTAGCCCCATATATAATGATATATATATATATGCTCCGGTTCCGTTGAGAAGGTTTTATTTTGAGAAGATTAAGAAATCTACGTTTGAGCAAATTGATTCATATTTTTTGATTTGATTCACAAGTAAACATCATTTAATAGTGAATCAAAGCTATAAATCACAAATTTGATTCACAAATCATTGCTAAAATCGAGTTATGGTAATGATTCTTTAAATTTGTATAGAAGATTTAGTATTTTACTTATATTGCAAAAATGAGAGATTTTTTAACATTGATTCGAATTTTTTTACACATTTTGAATTATAATCACATTAAAATGAGTTTTACGCTTGAAAAACTTGAATCAAAGTTAAAAATCTATCATTTTTGAAAACCTTCTCAATCTTCTCAAAATAAAAACCTTCTCAATCGATCCGGATTCTATATATATATATATATATATATATATATATATATATATATATATATGTGTGTGTGTGTGTGTGTGTGTGTGTGTGTGTGTAATACGAAACCAATAAACATACACAACCGACACATGACAAAAGAAAAACAAATTAATGATATTAGGTTAGGGGTTTTGTCAAAAGTGATATGTTGAATTCTGGTAAAAAATTTTGGAGTAATATTTTATATGTTTTAAAAAAATAAAACATATTAAACAATAAACAGATTGGATTATTTATAGAATATATTAATTATGTTTTTGATATTAAACACAAATCGAATGGTAGCTCAGTTGGTTTAACTAAGTGGATCTAAATCATAGATCATAGGTTCGAATCCTGCAACATACATAATTTTTATACAATTTTCGAAAATTCATGCCATGTAGGTGCCATGTCATCGTTGAGGTGGCGTTGAGTCACTAAATCATATTAATCCAGTCATAGTTGCCCCATAAATAAGTTAAAAATATATATGCAAGTAAACAATAAATGATATGTTATACTTTTTAGTCACTGCCGCTATATATATGTACTAATGTAGGTCGCATGGTTGAGACGTGGAAAAAAATAAAGTTTATTGCGGCTTGTTTGATTGATTAAATTGATTTGGAATGCATTTTGCTTAAGGTGAGATCATAACATCGCATTAAATCCTTTTAAATGTTTTTACACCCTGCGAGGGGGATACATGTATGTTTTATAAATCGAACACTAAGATTTTTGGTATTCTGGACGCCTATTATGGAAATTTGTTTCCGCATAAGTTGCTAATTGTCGAAGTCCCGTTATTTATGAACCGGTAATTGCTATTGTGAGGAAAACGCAAATGCATTAACTAGATCTATTGGTTGACAACCCTGTACGGGATTTGAATCATGTTGTGACCACCCTATCAAACGATATTTGTTTCTTAGAAATGAAGTAGGTATATGACAATAATACCATTGTTTGGGGCCCCTTTAGCATATGAAATGCCATATTTTTGTTAACGTTCGTGTCATGATCTTATAGGTGAAAGAAAAGAAGTTGCTATACATTTGCATTTAATTGCTTTGTTTTCCCCAGAGAACTAATAAAGCGTTCAAAGGTTTTTTACTTATTGATTAATTAAACTCTCGAATTTTTCACTCAACTTTGTTGTTGACGTTTTAAACATGTTTTATCCCAGGTAACCAAGGCTGAAGGCAACGATGACGTGGAGGTGTCGTGCGTGTGGTGATGAATTTTTGGAAAAACTTCTTGTGTGTTCTGGTCTTTCAAAAACAATATCTTATGCTATGTCTAAAACAATATCTTTTATTTGAAAACAATTTGTTTTTCATGGTTTGTAATAGACGGTAGTTACGATTCTGTGGGACCTAAACGCACTTTTAACTCTGAATAATTATGGAACACATGTTTGGTAAACGTCTTATTTGAGTCGTTTTCTATTATCTTGATGACGGATGCTATTTAGTAACACCAAATTGCTAATTTCAGCTGCGAAATCCGATGCCCCTCGGGGCGGGTGTTACATCAATATATAAACTTATTACAGTAAAAAAAATTTCACAGCAGATAAAAGAATATATAGAATCAAGCAAGAAGCTTTAGAAAAGAAATGTCACACAATATGGTTATTATCAATATATCAAATACATACATATACATACTATAGTCAAATTTTTGTGCATATCATGAAGTTTACGACCGACATAGTGCCACATATGCTACCAAAGTAAATGCTGAAGAAATGAGCCACACTACTTCAACGGGTGTTTATGTGGGTACCTTTAACACCACACTCGTTACCTCTTTCTAATCCGCATTGATGTCAACACTTTATTCACCTACATGTCCCTTTGTTTCATGAGAAATGTTGAAGGATAGGGATCCTTAGGTTTTGAGAATATGCAGGTTGGTGACCAAGTAAAACATCATTATGCCTTATCATTTAGTGAATTCCAGTCATCGCTCTCACCCATTTCGGCGGCGGCGCCATTGATATGAGGAGGTTGAAATTGATGTATGGTGGCGTCGTCACCGAAGACTGCAATTTTCATAGGAGCTACTTATAATAAAAAAGTTATTATTCATTCATTCAATCGGAGAAATGATATGTTTGTGAGCAGATCTGAAAAAGTAAATATGGAGAAGAAAGTGGAAGTTGGTTTCTATATTCAAAAGTCAAAAATTCATTTCTATATCATTGATTAAATTAGACGGTTTTTTAAGAGAGATTTGAATTTCCATATTTAGCCCTTGCATACTTAATAAATAAAATTTCAGAGTCTTAATAATTACCAAAATGCCATACATCTTCTTAACCATTGATCAAATAAATATGTGGTCTAGATTGGTTCTCGCAGTTCTGTACATTTATTTGGTTCTGAAAAGAACCTCACACTATATATCATATACCGTTCACTATTGTTATGATAAATTATTTGAATTAAGATTGATTGGCATATGTGTTGTGTTAGTTCATATGATTAAATAATACAATTATTAATTGTTTGTGGTTTAATACTATTTGAATTTTCTCGTTTCAGATTGGTGAATACGATGCTAACAATTCAAGACCTATAAGATTATATAGATGATGTTTAACGGATTATAAACATATCCATACGTAAATGCCTGAAGATCATTTGTGGCTTTCCAAGAAAGACGATTATCGCATTTGTTTTATATTTTTAGTAATAGTAATAGAATAAAATGTAGCATACAAGTATATAAATTAAATTTTGTATATAATGTCATTCTCTTTGAATGTTATAGATTATAAGCTTGCCTATCAAGTATTTGTAAATAGAAAACACAAGTGCACTGGATGTTTCTCAAACATTTATGTCATCATAATGTTTCTCAAATATTTTATAGACTCCTCAAGAGAATAAAATAGTACTAAAATAACAAATGCATACATAAAAAAATTTTGTCCTTCCAAAATCGTCAGTTAGAAACTAAGAAACTAAAATCGGTACCTAAAATAACTATGGACAATTAAAATAATTATTCCTTTCAAAAAATCGTCACTTAAAAATGAAATTGTCCTAAAAAAATGTGGAGTTGTTAAATAGAAAACGAAATGTTAATAAAAGCAATAATTTATAGAAAATACAATTTTTTACTTAAATACCATTTTCAGTTTAACAAAAATCATATTAAATAGAAATAATATTGATGGTTCAAGGTGGTTCTCGCAGTTCTGTACCAATTTTATTTGGTTCTGAATTGATAACTCAATCTACATATTATATATAGCGGTGGGGTTCTTTTCAGTTCCAATAAATATAAAGAATCTGTCGGTGAACAACTCAGTATCAACCCAATCAGATTTTTTCTATTTAATATGATTTTTGTTTAAATGAAAAGGGTATTTAAGTAAAAGTGTATTTTCTTAATTATTGCTTTTAATTTAACATTTCTTTTTTCTTTTTAACAACTCCATGATATTAGGAACAATTTTAGTTTTTTACCTGACGTTTTTGAAAGAAGTTTATTTATTGATTTCAATTGTTATTTAGTACCATATTTTTTCTTAAGGAGTTTATCAAAACACCTTTTATTTATTCCATCGTATTAGAAACACGAGTGCACTTATGTATGCCAATTTATAAACAAATACAATTGCATAAAGATTAGATATATTTATTCCATCATTCCAACATATATTTATTACCGTGCATATGTGTTTTCCGTTTATTACTCGCACAATTTTTTCTAAACTAATACAATTGCATTGATGTTCAATTTCTTTCTAGAATGATTTACTAACGTCTTGCATATGTGCATAACTCCAATAAAATGTTTTTTCTTAATACTTATAATTTTCGTTTCATGTTTCCTATAAATTAATAAAGATTGAATGTTTTACGCATGCAATGAGTAAAAATGAATGTACAGTAGTCTCTAAAAAAAGTTGCTTCATTCCTACAAACTTAAGTTAAACACATGTATTTTGTCGTC
Source organism: Tanacetum coccineum (assembly GCA_026074375.1). NCBI lineage: Eukaryota > Viridiplantae > Streptophyta > Magnoliopsida > Asterales > Asteraceae > Tanacetum > Tanacetum coccineum. Next base: position 16,534 of record BQNB010018763.1, on the reverse strand, counting down.
TTTGTTCCTTAGGTGCGCGTAATTTTGAACCATGCACATGTATTTGATTGTCTTAATTCTCTAGTTACACATAGTTTGAAGCCATGCACATATATTTTCATCGTCTAAGTCGTTTACTTGGTACACGAAGCTAGTCTTGAACCATGCGCATGTATTTTCATCGTCTTTGTTCACTAGTTATATGTAGTCTTGAACCATGCACGTGTATTTTCATGTCTTTGTTCATTAGTTACATGTAGTCTTGAACCATGCACATGTATTTTCATCGTCTTGGATTCCATCATCATATTCAAAAAATCTACAAGTATGTATTCAAACATCAGAAAACAAATTAATATCAACCAACACAATGAAATACATCGAGATTTAAAACTAATATCTATCAGCAAAATAGGCAACTTCACGTATATTTAAAACCATATTATCAGATATAACTCAAGTGTTGCTTTTATGGGCACATGTTTTTTCTTCATAAATTTTATTCACCTGATAAGCAATATAAACTCAAATGAAAAATCATGACTAGTAATATAAACTCATGAACATACAATCACGGTGAGATAAATGCTATGACATCTTAAACTTTGTGTCACCACAATCAAAACCCATGTTTATTTTTCACAAAAAACACTGAAAAAAAACAAACGAATTTAAATCACTAACTGTTGACCATTTTAGCCAACACAACTCAAAAATCTAGAAATAACTATTACCTTGAAACCTTATCCCATTATACGCCTTTAAGATTTGAGTCACCGAAAGCGACATCCATTTCTGACCGGATTCTAATGAGAGCTAAAGTTTCTTGTTTCGGCCACCTGTTTCGAATTCCAGTCATCGCTCTCACCCATTTCGGCGGCGGCGCCATTGATATGAGGAGGTTGAAATTGATGTGTGGTGGCGTCGTCACCGAAGACTGCAATTTTCATAGGAGCTACTTATAATAAAAAAGTTATTATTCATTCATTCAATCGGAGAAATGATATGTTTGTGAGCAGATCTGAAAAAGTAAATATGGAGAAGAAAGTGGAAGTTGGTTTCTATATTCAAAAGTCAAAAATTCATTTCTATATCATTGATTAAATTAGACGGTTTTTTAAGAGAGATTTGAAATTCCATATTTAGCCCTTGCATACTTAATAAATAAATTTTCAGAGTCTTAATAATTACCAAAATGCCATACATCTTCTTAACCATTGATCAAATAAATATGTGGTCTAGATTGGTTCTCGCAGTTCTGTACATTTATTTGGTTCTGAAAAGAACCTCACACTATATATATATATATATATATATATATATATATATATATATATATATATACTAGTTACAGAACCCGCCCAACGGGCGGGTTTGTTTCGTTTGTTTTTTATTTTGTAATTGTTAGTGTGGGATTGTTGAACTTTTAACGTAACGTGATGCATTTTTTTAATTAACTGTTTAAACGTTTCTAGAGAGTATTTGTTGTTTCTTGAGATTCTGATTTGTTTACAAAAATGTTAAATGGTTTGAGAGTATTTGTTGTTCTTTTACCCGCCAGACGGGCGGGTCCTGTTCGGCGGGTTTGTTTCATGTGTATTCTTTTTGTAATTGTAAGTGTGGAATTTTTGGATTTTTTAACATAACATGATGCATTTTTTAAGAAGTGTTAAACGTTTTGAGAGTATTTGTTGTTTTCTTAAGATTTTTATTTTTTTAAAACTGTTAAACGGTTTATAGTATTTGTTGTTTGTTACCTGCCGACGGGTTGGTCATGTTCATTTTTTAAAGATTGTTGTTGTTTTTTGTAAACATATAATTTGCATTTGTCTTCTTTGTTTGATTATTTTTATTGTTATATTTAATTGTATGTACGAGAATATGTTCAAGTTTGTTTTTATGTGTATGTGTATATTAGGAAGTTGTAGATGATATCGTTTATGTCGTTCTATTGTAGATATTAATGGTAACATTACGAAAAAATAATGTTATAACATATTTATTTTTATTTCAAACAAAAGGTAATCATTGTGATGGAAAGTAAAACATTGTGTATATGAATTTTTAGTGGAAAGGAAAAGAAATAAAAGATTTGGGTTAAAAAAGTTAACCAATTAAAAATTGTTGGTTGAAAGTCAAAACATTTTAAAGTTTTTGTAGTTAAAGTTGTTAAACACCAAATGTTACTTGTGAATAAACAAATAGTCTAATCTGAGCAACTCAAACCATTGTTAAGCTCCCCAAACACTTTGACGCGCTGAAGCATTCTTCAAGATTTACAGATATAAATTTTAATTTCATATAATATTTAACTAAGATTATAATGTTTTTTGGTTTACTAATAATGTTAATTGTTAATCCATGCAACATTAGCTTTGAATGTCAAGAATGTTTTCATACTACTTGTTTTGTGAGTATCCAAGTGAAAACACTTTAATTCCTTCATGCTCGTTCCAAGTTCGAAGTACCAATTGTACAATAATAATCCACTTCGTTACATGATTTCTTTTTCATATAGATAGATATAGGATCTATGGGGCAATTACTTAAAAGTACATTTTGTGCTACAACCTCCTCCTATTGATAGAAAAGGATTTTCCCTTGATCTTGGACCGATCCTTACCTCGGATCGCAAATCTATGTAAAGAAGGTTCTTCACTAATGCTTGTTTTGTGAGTATCCAAGTAAAAACTAAATAAAGGTATATCAATTATAAACATGCCAAGTTATTCGTCTAAAGCATTAACAAATAAAATAACTAAATGTTCATCTGATATGTGAAAATAAAAGGTATTAAAGTATCCACAAGAAGAAAGTATTTGTTGTCAGTACAAATGCGAAATAAAGCTTTTTTGTACACAACGTTGGTTGTTGATTTTGTATATTTATCATATCTATACAAAGTCTTGACTATTGAAAAAATGCCATATAATTAGCCATGCGAGAAAACTGGCCTCTCGAGAAACAACCTAATTTGAGACAATGTTTGACATCCACTTTTATTAATCGTCATAGAAAAATAAACTCAGGGAATTGCCTACAGTTTTGTTTAAACCTTATCTTATTGTCTAACGGGCTAATGACCATATACGAGATTGTACAAATAGTACTAACACTACCATCGAATATTATCCTAGCTTCAATAATATTTTTACCTATCGTTAGTACTTGAAGCCTAGTTCCCTTGCATAGACTGGCCATTTGGGAAAGACTTTATTTGCACCAATAATTGTACCCATCTAACCAACTGGTTATACAGGTGCACCAGTCAAATCCTTAAGTGATGTTGGTCTATGATTATTTGAAGAGCTTCCCAACAGATATCTTTAAGCCACAAGCTTCAAGCATATATTCCAAATTATCATCGTCTTTTGAAAGAGTTACATTGGTAGAAGCTCCATTCATTATCGTCTTTCCAAATATAAATAAATAAACCTCATTGCTAACACTTCATAACGGTTAATGAATTACGAACATCGTAAAACATATATAAAGTGAATAAAGAACAAAAAAAATGAATGGTATTCCGATAAGAGAAAATAAAACTTAATAAATTATTCTCCATTACAAAGTATATGTTTTTAGTTCAAATGCGAAAAAAGCTTCTTTATACACAACGTTGGTCGTTGCATTTGTATATTTTCCATCTTTATCACAATATAGAATCATTAAACCCTTCCTGCTCTTAACCATTGAGACAACGACATATAGTTGCCTATGAGAGAAAACCGACTGATGGGCGGGCTTCTTTAGTAAATACCGTTTACCAAAAATTAAGTAAAGATTAATCTATTATAAGCATACTTAAAGTAATTATTGAATGCATAACCAAAAAAAAGAAAGAAATATTCATCCAATATGAGATTGAAAAAAGTATTAAATTATCGCAAGAACAAAGTATATTTTGCAAGTTCAAATGCGAAATAAAGCTTCTTTGTACACAACGTTAGTATCAGATAAAATATATATAAAGAGTTACACAACTATATAAAAAGAAAAAACTATGTTTTAAGAATAAAAAAATGTAAGAATACAAAAGTTAATGTTTAAAGCCTATGCAATACTTGTTGAAAAAATTATTAATTTCCTTGGTGTGGTGTAGCTGGCATCCTTGTCGCAACAAAGTACTTCAAGCCCTTGCTTTCTTGTCACTCTTGGCAACGCCACATATAAGTGACTGTGAAAAAAAAACATGTTGTAGAAAAAAACCAACGTGGGACAACGTTCGCCTTGGCTTTTGTTAATGTTCATATCCAAACAAACAAAGAGATGAATTTGTCTCCTTTTTAACTTGAAAGGCATTTTCGTGTCTCATGGGCTTATAAACATCCGCGGTATAGCACATTGTAATCTAAACTATCGGGGGATCAATTAGTTTGAATATGATCTTTTATACAAAAGCAACAAAATCTATGAACTCACTCTATCATTAGTTACAACTTAGATTATTTAATTAATTAGACATTTTATCCTAATGTCATATTCTTTGCCATGTTCACCCTTGTCAATCGATACACCTTCTTAAGATCATATATTGAGACGAATTGTCCTAATGTCATATTCTTTTGAATCACATCTGAGAATTTATAGGGGCATATCAAGATTCAAAGAAAGAAAAACAACTTTCAAGATGTGGTAAGTTCGTATCTTATGTCAAGGAGGCAAAAATTTAAATAACTTCAGGACCAAAAAACTAAAATTACAAATATTATTGCAGAGAAACTAAAAATACTTAAAGAAAGGGGATAGAAAAAAGACAGCAAGCAGAAAAAACCAAAGATGAATCAATGGCATTATTTATAACCCAATAAGAAAGTTCACTCAACTGATAATCATGAGAAAAAATTTGTGATGCCCCATTGTGACGTCCAAGAAATTCAGTCATCAAGCAGCTCAAATACAAAACTGTTCATGTGCGAACACAATGAATTCAACATCTATTCAATTCTCTCATGTATTATATTTTTCAAAAGTATGGTTCAGTCCGGCGGGGGGGTTGGGGGGGGCGGGTTGGGCGGGGATGTGGGGGGGGTGCCGGCTTGTGTTGGGGGTGGGTTACATGGGGGGGTTGGGGGTTGGAGGGGTGTGTTTATGGTTGGGAGTTTTGGCCCTAGGGGGGTTTTTGTGATTGTAGGTATTTTGGTTGTGTGTGGAGTTGACATGTGGTTTAATGTTATCTTATGGATAAAAGTCTCTCGGATTTGAGCGGCTTATGACATGAATTTTCCCATTGTGACGTCCAAGATGCAGATGTCAGTCATCCAAACAGACAGACTATCAATTTATACAACCTATCAGTATACAGTTCAGTGACCGAACTATACTACCACTAGGAGAGGTATTCACATCTTACAGATTCACATTCTCATTGACATCATGCTATTATGAGGGTTATATTCTAGACCAGATGCACTCGGTGTCATTTTAACTTATAGATCCACATTTCTAGGTAAGTATTTATTATGTTCTCCCATTAAGTTGGGTAATTTTTGGTGTCATAGCGGTCCGGAAGGTAATTTACAATCTCACTTCTAGTTGGCGCAATCGCGGGACATAATGGGCGTTCTATCTGAACGCTATTAGTGATCTCATAGAGGTATACACTACATATATAATATATATATATCTATAGTATTTCTTGGGATAAGTAGTTTTTCCGGGAGGACGCTTTGACACGGGATGTAAACACATATGTACTTGGTGAGACTGGTAGGTGTTGGATAGTATGTGGGGTCTTCGATAACGTCGACTCTCGATTTTCCTTGGTTATGTCTACCACCGTTGTTTCTTTGAAAAAAGGAGCTACTTTGGCTCGATAACCTGCCTTTACCACAACCCTTAACCCAGATTGGAATTCCAATATGTAAAAATCAGCCATGTGTTTGTGCAAATTAGAGGAAACAATCAATTTATTTATACAATAAAATGACAATTAAGATCATATTATGATATAATCCAAATAATAAGTACAAACAACTAACTTGGGTATCATGCTTCGTGTATATGACATACTTCAGAGTCATATACTTGGGTATCATGCTTCGTATATATGACAAAGCTTTTTTCATTTGATGCATGACCGAGGGAAATCATTTACATAGTTATTTCCATAATGGTCACCCGGGAGCAGCCATGGATCTTTGAAAAATACAATTACAGCTGATTTTCTGTCTCACAAGCTAACAGATGCTAGGCTAGATGTTGACAGCCGTTCTCAAGACTTCTTCAGTTATGGGAATGGCTTGTTTCTTGCAGCAGAACAGGTAACTTGTCATCGTGCTTCATGCTTGTTTTAATGGTCTTTTGTTAATACCATTTTGAAAGCAGCTCCGTGTTGGCACCGAAGCAATATACGCATCCAAAAATGGTGAGGCTGGCGGAGAACTGAAAAAGTTAGACAACTTTGGAAGGTGGATGGATAAAGAAATGGGTGGAGACTGTGAGGATTCCCTCATGGCATCCAACTCTGGTAACTATTGGGATGCACTTGAAAATGAAAAAGATCAAACTGAAGTGTCAAGTTTATCACATCATATACAGTTGAATACGGATTTAGTTGGCCCCTCTCTTGCCAACAAGCGACTCTTTAGTATATGCGACTTTGCGCTAGATTAGGCTTATTCAGGAACAAAAAAAGGTATCATATATTCTTTGTTTCTATTAGAAAATACTATAATGTGGTAATGTAATGAGAATTAAAAATATTAGTTTGGGTCTTGTTTAACACTTCCAAGGTGTAACCACTTAACACACATTATTCGTTTAGGTGTTAATAACAGGTAATTTTTTGGGTGACAAGAAGCTTATTAGCGACGGTAAATGATGTTGCATGTTTTGTGAGACAGAAGTGGCGGCTGAATTTGTGACGGGGAATGTCATTCGATGTCAAGTTCCTCTATGTGGTGCAGGGTGCGTTCCATTCTACATCACTTGCAACAACAGAATAGCTTGTAGTGAGGTTCGTGAGTTTGAGTATGTTCAAAAGCCATCAACGATAGCAGCAGCAAATGCAACTTGTGTTGAAGAAGAGTTTGGTTTATTGATTCGACTTTCAAAATTGTTATCTTCAGGTGCTGAAAGGAAATGGTCAGGCTCAGTGGTGAATTGTGAAAAATGCAAGCTAAAAGATTTATTTCATTCGCTCATAGATGACAAAGAAGGGTGTTGGAAAAGAATCACAGAGGTTTTTAAAGGGAATTGTTAGGATTTGCTGATACAGAATTTGATGAAAGATAAACTTTATGATCAGCTACTTTATGAGGCCCATGAAGGGTGTCAAGGATTGCGCATGTTAGATGAAAGAGGGCAAGGCATTATTCATTTGGCGGCTGCTCTTGGCTATGAGTGGGCCATCAGTCCAGTTGTTGCTGCTGGAATGAGTCCCTGTTTCAGAGACGCACATGGAAGGACCGCTCTCCACTGTACACTACAGTATATTACCCTTTGCCTCGTAGTGTTTGATGCCTCGGCCATCCAAGGGTTGTTCATATAGCAGTGTCAAGATTTTGTGTGAAAACACCAGCGGCCAGTCCAAAATGAGTTGCATTCGAACTTGGAATGAGCATAAATATTTGGGGCTGGTTCAATAGGTTCAAAACTTACTTGAATTTCAGAATTGATTTTGCTGGTCCAAAGATCTCATCTTTTGCTATTAACATGTCATCGTGCTTGGAAGAAATATCAAACATAATGAATAGCAAATTAGCCGTTAGAATAAATGTATATTTTCACTAAATTGACGATAAGCACTAAATTGGTACAAACAACTAACTTTTACCCAGCTCCACTCAATTAAACTAAAGTCTAACTGGTCTCACTTTAATATTTACCAATGTAAAACATAAAAAGGTGTGTGATAACATATGCCAATATATGAAAATAACTATGTTTGCAGGTACTTTGAACACTCTAAGCCTTGTCTCAAAAGCATCTTTGTGCTAAAGGAACATACATACTGATTTGCATCCAATTCATTTCCATTCTTTGGAGCCATGGTTTTTGCGATCCTCACAGATTCCTGAATTGCATACATGAAAGTGAGATGATTGTTTCCGAGTATAAGAAGCACATTAAATAGACCATGTTTTCGAGCAAATTGATATACATAGCTTGTTAACACTGCTAAAAAAAGTAGCATTGGCATGATAAACATTACATAATATTGGGTCATACCTGCTGATGATGTTCCTTGCTCAAGTGTTTTGAGCTTGTCAATAGCTTGTCTTATTGCAGCATCTACTGCCGGTTTATGCTGCTCCAAGAAACCTTCCTAGAACCAAATAGAGTGTTGGAAACCCTATGGATGCGCGCTTTGACACACCAGGCATTAACATCATTCATTTAATTAATCGATAACACATGCTTCACAGAACACTGTTAAAAATGTGAAAATTATTTATTAGATGTACAACTATTTTTATGAAACATGTCTTTTTTTAATGAAAATTAACATATTCTTGTGAAGGTTGTATGATGCAAATATTAGTCATTAGATGTTTAATAACACAGGGATATAAATCTAAAATGTGACAGACTGAAGTGAAATAGAAATGTAGCTAGATACCTTCTTTAAGAGGTTAGAATATGTAGATACTACTGCTTCGACATTTTGGTTATATATTTGAAGAGGTGATTTCACCTAAAGGAGTTGAAGAGAGACATTGATAGTAAATAATTTTAGGTTTGTTCAACGACTTGAGGTGTAATTAGTTAGTTTTAATATATTATCAATGCTTGCAATAACAAATCCCAAACCACCCCTTTATACATGTCAGGTTGCATCTGCTTGTTACAGGCTAATGTGGCAAAATGTAAACGGATAATTTTTATAATTATCAAAACAGATCGGGTTGCGTCTGCTTGTTACAGGCTAATATAAAACACTAAACATTTAAAATATACCGAATTTCTGAAAATGTGGTGGGCTACAGGCTAATGTAAAATAGGTTTAGAATGTGGCAGCTGGATTCGGTTAAAACAGTTCGGGTGCATGTCGTATCCATGTTAGGCATCACAACCAGTGTAGTTTTTGGCTCCTTTTTAGGTTGATGTGAGACAATTTGTGTTCATTAACAGTATAAAGGACCTACTTTTTAGTTCTCAACGGTGAAAAATATAACTCACCAATATGATTTGTGGGTTCATGGAGCATCAAGATGGCTGGGTTCATAAACAGAGCACGGGCCAAAACAATTCACACTCTCCAACCACCAGAGAAGTCTCTGGTCTTTTTTACTCGCTCAAGTTTCCTTCAAGCGCCTATATATTCTGCACTCGTGCCAAGTAAATATTTACTCAAATCATGAAAAAACGATATTATAATAACCGAAGATCGTGGATGCATATATAATAATGCGGACATCAGAAAACACAAACATCAAATATAACTTAACTCTAAGGATAACTAATCAGACTACAAAAACAACAAAACCTATACATCAGAAATCACAATAGCATGAACAAACACTAAAAACAATAAGCACTGACACAGTTAAAAGATTAAATTAGGTTAAACATGTCTAAACATCAAAAATAAGTTAACTCTAAAGATAACTAATCAGACTATCAATAAAAATCAAAGGTGATAAAACAATTATTCTTCTTCAAAACAAATCAGTGCAAATAAAACATATAATGAACAAACCTTACACACATATACATCCTAAACCTTTTGATATAACTTAACTCTAAGGCAAACTAATCACAATTCAAAAACTATAAAAACATGATAATAAAAAAAACTATAAAAACATGATCATTGAAACATACCTCTTGATCTAACAGTTGAACCTACACTTTTGAACCTTCATAACCTCTAGAACTTCCAAAACCTCCACCAGTAGCATTCTTTTGGTAACTATGGCTTGAGAAAGCTGATGGGTGACTTCTGGTATCCCATGTTTTTTTTTTCTTTCTGGAAACCTATTCATGATTTGTTTAAATTAGGATCGCAGACTTGAAAGATATTTTTAGGAAGTAAATATGTCTCTATATATAGAGTAAAATTAGGGTTTAGAGTTTTTGGCTGTGTTGGTATATAGATTCAAACAATGGAGTATATCCTCAAACTTACACACCAAATAAAATTCTAGAGCATAAATATCGTATATTTAAGGTTTAGACTTGTTGGTTGTGTTTGATCGTATAAACTTAAAAGATATCATTATTGTTTTTTTTAAATATAACACAACTTTAAGTTTGGCTCAAC